>CAUHTR010000522.1:0-124813 GCA_959609185.1 Schmidtea polychroa | reverse complement strand
TCACTATCATCATCAGGTTACCTACATTCACGACGGATGAATAACTAAATTTTAATTAAGTTTTTGTATGTTGATGTATATTAATAATACTGTAAAATCCCGAGTATAAGCTGCAGCGCGTATTAGCTGCAGATGACATTTTTATAAAAATGTATTTTTTAGTCGTATAAATCGCAGCACGTATTAGCTGCACCATTTACGTTGAAAACACATGATTTTAAAATCAGCAACCTATCATTAAAATATAAATTTCACCGTGACAATAACAATTTTGTTTTAATCGTTTACATTGTTTATTGCACTGTTTTGAATCCTTGATTAAAATGGATAACGATTCTGAACAAAAACAAAAGAAACAACGAAGATCTTTTAGTTCAGCAAAGAAAAAAGAAATTATTGAATTAGCTCGTCAAGTTATGAGGTTGCAAGTTATTCGACTGTTATACGTCAGTTATTAAACTGTTATTCGACGATGGATCGCCCAAGAATCTGTTATCAAAGCAATGAATGTTAAATAATTAAAAAATAATAAATATAATATTTTTAAATAATTTTAAAAGTTTAAATATAATTGATTATTGAAAATTATTTTTAAAAAATAATTGTTTAAAATTTTTATTTATAATTTAAAATTTGTTTATATATTATCAATATAGTATAGTTATTCATCCGTCGTGAATGTAGGTAACCTGATGATGATAGTGATGCTATCGACATATATAATGAAAAAGATGTACGAATGGCGATTTAAAATTTTATTGAATTTGATCTAAAAAATATTTATAGAAATTAATTTTTATATTAGCATATAAATTCTTGATCTGTTTTTTTTGTTTTTTCTAGTATTAACATTTCCAATTTCTCAAATATGTAATACGTTGTATTCAATGTCAGCTCCACACAGTAAGCAAAGAATAAATGAAGACAATGGGCCTCAAATGAAATTCAAAGAATATATTAAAATTCATATAATGTCAATTGAAAATAATAAGAAAGTTAGTTTTTATTCAATATGGGGAAATATAGAAAAATATATTCCAAAAAAATATCCCACGAAATTCACCTTTTTAGAAGAAAGGGATAAGTGGCTTATTAAAAAATGATTTGTTTAAAAGAAGTCATTTTAATTATATTTCTTTAAATTTAAAATTTTATTATAAACTTTCATTCAATAAATAAATCAAAAAAATTTCTCGTTATAAAAAAAACCTAAAAATTTATTTAAAAAATAAAATACATCATTAAAAAATTTACTTGAAAAATATCAGTATAAATATTTTAAACAAATTGTACATAACTCAATGATAATTAAAAAATTTGCTTTTTAATTCTTTACTAATTGTTATTAATTAAACAAATAACGCAAACGCGCGAAATTCTCAAATTGCGCGTGTCATGGACAGAAAACAATAACAAACAACGAAATCTCGGCCAATAATCATCTTTTAACTTTTTTTAAAAAAAAAGAACTCTTCATTATGATTAATAGATCATGATTTATTTCTATATCTATTTGAAAGATTTCTGAAGTTTCTTAAATAATAATCGTGACTTCGTTCAAAAATAAAATTTGTTTAAATCCATATGCAAAATCTATTTAGTTTGATTGACTGAATAGAAATTTCCACTAATTCTCAAATTTAAAGAAATATTTATCCATATCAAAAATCTCATCTAATTTTTTTCAATTAATCAATAAAAATTTATTGAACAAATAATGTAATGATTAATTTAATTAAATATTTCTTTGAAAATGAAGACGATTTAAATTGTATTCACATTTAAATATTTGTGATGGATTTTTATATCTTTTTAATGAACACTTTTTTGTAAACATATTTTTTTAAATATTATTTGATAAAAATGTGATTTGATATTATGTTAATTTTAAAAACTATGTGACTATGTTCTGGGCCGGATTAAGTTTTTGTAGGCCCGTTTCACAAATAAATTGTTGCCTTACACAAAAGATACCATATCTTAAAAATATGAAATAATATGAATGTATTTTTAATCATAATTGTAGCATACCGATACGAGCTGAATAATGCCAAAAATCTCTCCTGCGCGACTTAATAGTTGAAAAAGAGTCGATAATATCATGAAAGTGAATTTNAATCATAAAGATCGAGCCTATAGAAATGTTAATAAGTACCAGTATTTGTTTTTTTGTTTTGTCAACTTTAAAGTAGGCCCGTTTCAATTGAAACACGTGCAACGTGGTTAATCCGGCACTGATTATGTTTAATTAGTAAATTGAAATGTAGTTGTTTTAACAAATCACATAAATATTTATATATTTTACATAATAATAAATCAATTACTTTTATTTAAATGCACAAAGATTCATGTTAAAACCAATTTAAAGTCAATATTTAATAAATTAAAAAAAAAACAAAGTTAAATGCTAAAATTAATTAAAATTTGGTTGAAGATATTAATCATCGCTGTAGGATAAAAAAATTAACAAACTTGGTAGGCCCGCAAACGAATGAAATAAAAACACTAATCATAAATTATAACATTTTTGAATTTTGATTTTAATGACTTATTTTATATATATTATATATTACGTTGGGTTATTGCTATTAAAGTAATAGGCTGTACAACATCATTCTTGGACTCTCAGTCTGTATGTTTTGAAGAACCAAAAAATTGTTTGCACCTAAAGCCTATTTTCGTGTAAATGTTCCACTGAAATTAAAAATTATATTTTTCTTTAAATTAACATTTCTTTAATGTTTTTTAAATACTTTTAATTTTTTAATATTACTAATATTTTTATTGAAGTTAAACTTACATATATATTATAAGTTTCAGCTCATTTATGATTAATATGTCCTCCGGTCATCTCGTTGCCCTTAATTATTGTTATTTGTCAGAAATTTTTCTTTATTGACAATAAACGTTTTTGGGTTTAAATTTGTTGTTTAAATATAAAAACAAGTGAAGTCAGAACATAATTTATTCCTGCAAAAATCGTGTTTAAAACCAAAAAATATTCTTCAAATTATATTATATTATTATATTATTATAATCTTGTTTATTACTTACTTTCATATACTAAAGTCACGGTAAGCCATTTAGTAAATAGAATTAATATGACTATTACCGTATATACTTGTGTATAAGTCGAGAAATTTACGTCAAATTTTCAAATCAAAATAGCCACTTCGACTTATACGCGGGTCAATAAAAATTAAATTAATTTTTCAAGTTTTTTTTAATCATATTTATTTATATTAAATTATATACCAGTAATTGATAATGGATTATTTCATCATAATTAAATTAATTTTCTATTAACTTATTAAACCAAAAAGCATTTATTAAGAAATGTTATTTAATAACCGACAGGTTTGCAACAGTTCAAAACAGTAATATACAATTATTCAATTGATTAACTTACAAATGGTTTATCAATTCATTTGAATTCTTAAGTTGAAAAACGAAAACCCTCAGTTGTTAAAAAAATGAAACGAAGTCGTGATTTATACGAAACTGGATTTAAGTTACGAGTTGTGGAGCTGGCTGAGAAAAATGGTAACTCAAAAGCTGCCAGAGAAAACAACATTAGTGAGAAGCTTGTGGCCAGCTAATATCAAATTTATTTGGTGGATTGCTTGCCGTTGGTATTCGAGGCAATAATTGTGATGTAGTAGCTACACAAAGAAAGGTTCCAGATAAAATGATTGAGAAGAGTTCAGAACAAGGTTGTTTAATATTACTGAAAGTTCTGGAGGTGTTATGACTGGTATGATCCCTGATTATCGATCTCAAGTATGTCGTGCACAAATGAAAGCAAATGAAAAATGGATATGAAATGCCTTGTGACATAATATGTCGTTCTATTGCGGATATTAATAAGCTTTACACCCAATCGGCTGAGATGCGACCATCAGGTTGTTCAATGATGGCATTATCTTATGATATTGCAATGGACAAACCGTTATTATTCAAAACTGATCCCCGTGGCTCTGTTGATGACAATAAAATTGTTATTCTCCTTCTTGAATTTAAACAGAATTTAAATACCAAAAACAAAACGTGCAAGACGAGGAGGTATCCCATCGTTTTTGGGTTTAGAAACAGAAATCAACGAATGGATTTTGATGCAACGCCAAAATGGATTTATAGTCACAAGAGGATCCATTCAGTTTCGTGCCCATCATTTAAAAAAAAGTGATAAGTATCAAGACCAGTCTAATATTTCAACATTCAAAGCATCACCTGGATGGTGTACAAGGTTTATGAATCAGAATTCATTAACACTCAGGCAGAGAACAAAGATTGCACAGAAACTTCCAGGTGTGCTGGAAGACAAAGTGTTTTTCTTTCATTCTTTTGTCATTAATCTAAGAAAAAAACATGGATATGAACTTTCACAAATTGGAAATATGGATGAAACTCCAATGACCTTTGATTTGCCTGGAAATCAAACAGTTGACTCAGTTGGAGCAAAAACAATCATGATCAAAACCACAGGACATGAAAGAACACATTTTATCTTTGTGTTGGCTTGCATGGCAGATGGAGTAAAATTAAAGCCCGTTGTCATCTTTAAACGAAAAACTCTTCCTAAGGGTGCCAAATTCCCACTCGGAGTTATTGTTCAAGCACATCCTAAAGGATGGATGGATGAGAAAGGAACACAATCTTGGATAAGCAACGTCTGGAACAAAAGGCCGTGAGGGATGCTCAATAAAAGATCAATGTTATAGTGGGACATGTTCCGTGCTCATCTTACAGATGGCTTTAAGAAAATAGCAGCTATCCTTAAAACCGACCTTGCTGTTATTTCAGGAGGCCTAACATCTGTTCTCCAGCCATTGGATATCTGAACACACCTTTTAAAGATCGAGTTCGCAAAATGTGGGCTGAATGGATGAGTTCCGGTTCAGCAACTCTCACTAAAAGTGGCAATTTACAGAAACCCGACATAACTCTTGTAGCTGGTTGGGTTTAATTAAGGCTTGGAAATCGATCGCAGAAGAAATGATCAAATATTCATTTCTTAAATGTGGCATCAGAAATGCTATGAATCGAACTGAAAATGATGCTTTGTTCGTAGACGATTCTGATGATCAGGCAGATGTTGAAGTTTACTCTGAAGATAATGATCACACAGATGACCATGTTCGAGATGTTTCAGAGGAGGTCTAAAATGAACTTTTTGACGACTAATCAAACAATCACAATTTATTCATCCTATTAAAAATATTTTATGTCATTATTTTTCAATAAAATTTTTCAATGTTTTTGTTTAATTTTTTACTTTGACTTATACCCGAGTTTCCAATTTAGGACTTAGAAACCTCTTAAAATTTCCACTTCGACTTATACGCGAGTATTTACGGTAATTAGTTTATTCATTATATTTATTCATCTTAATACAAAAATTTTAAAAAAACTACATTTTGTTTTATTTTCTTCCGGCATTTGAAATGTTTGAGCGCATTGAATGTTTCAATATGCCCTTCATAAAAGTTTCCCTTTATTGTAACAAGATTTGGAAATTTGTTACTAAAAGAAATATTATAACAATGCACATGAATAAACTGTTTGAAGTAAAAAATTTGTTCTTACTGGCTGATAAAAATAAAAAGCGGTCGTCTTTAATTTATTGTAATAATTTCATTATCAGTAACAACTTTCAGTTACTATTGTAAATTCAAATGACAAAAAACATTCCTGATCATATTTATTATTAAAATATTTTCAAACTAAGATTTTATATATATTTTAAAAAATAGAAATAAAAAAAATTAGTTTCAAAATCTAAGATTTAATTTAATTTTTTATATAAAAAGAATATTCATTTAAACAAAAGGAAACATTTTTTAGATATAATTGTAATTTTCTATCACATATATAAATTTAAATATAACATAATAATTCATGTTTAAGTAAAATAAATTTTAATAAAAATTATAAAATTAATCACCAAATAAGCATGCAATAATACAATAAGTGGAGATACGTTGTTTTAATTAGTTAACATGCATAAGTTCTTTAATATATATAAAGATTTTATTATTTCGTACAGAATGTATAATACATAGATGTTTTAATTGATAAAAAAATAAGTTGCTTACACTGAGAGTACACAATATTGTATTTGTAATATTTAGTGCTCGGATACAAGTAATATCATATCTTTTTTTCGCAGCTTATTTTGACTCAGTCTTATTCGATCTTTTTAACTGTATCACTTTCTCATTTAAATAAAATTTAGTTTAATTAATTTTTAAACCTGTTAAAACAGTTACTCAATTCGTAATCATTTAGCGTTGTGACCTTTTCGTTCTTTTTGAACTCTCTTAAAAGTGTTAAAATTTTCAATATTTTCAGGTTTTAAACATTCAAAGCAACAAATAAAAATGACATGTCATTTAATAAATTTGACGATTTTATGGAAAAATTAGGTCTTTATATTTGATTTAACGCTAATCAGTCCAGGTTGTCTTTGGACACATTTCAACACATTTTTTATGTGTTACCAGCTCACAAATCTAAATACGTAACTGTAATTAGATAACTGTATTACAATAAATATACAATTATTACACTCAAGCCCAAGTTGTGCCCCAAAGACAAATATTAACATACATACCAATTCTTACTGCATACGGTTGCATTATCTATATTTTCTCTCTTACGATCAGTCTCAACCGTTTTTTTTTAAATAAAAAAGGCAACTTGGAGTTTTGCTATGACAATATCATTCGACCTTCTATAGAGTTTTGATTTGAAATATTTGAATGTTTTTAACTGTTGAAAGTTTTTGATAAATAAATAAAAAAAGATATAATTAATATTTAAAATGTCTTCGATTTTTTATCATTTTTCTCAATTTTATTATTTGTTATTGTAAATAAAATGCATATAAAACATTGATTTGTAAGTTTTTTTGTAATATTTTTATATTATAGATTACCTTCAACTTGAAGTTCAATTTTCCGAAGATCCCAATCAATGCCATTTGAAGCATTACAATTATAAAATCCAGAATCCCTTGTCGTGAGAGATTCGACTTTTAAAACACTGCTTAATATAGCGGCCGAATGTGATTTTACGACTTTTAGAAGCTCATTTTTCTTCCACCATTCAATTTTAAGATTTTCGCCCTCTTGTATATCAGTTCTAGCTGAACATTCTAAAGTCACATCAAGACCGATTTGATTTCTTTTGTTCGGAGACACAGAAATAATTTTTGTCGGCTCTCTAATGATAATTGTGCTTTCGTTTTTTGTCTGACCAAAAATATTGGATGCCAAGCATTCATAAACTCCGGCATCATTGGAATTTAGATTCTAAAAAGGGTAAATAAAAAGCAATAAAACTATTAATTTAAACTTACCTTTATAATGAGGTTACCATTGTCATCCATAGAATATTTATTTGTTAGTATAAGATTAAGGTTATAAGAGTCTTTCCTCCAAATGATTCTTGGTGGTGGAACACTAAACGCCTGGCAATTAATTTGAACATTCATTTTCAAAACACCCTTAATGTATTTTTGAGGAGGAACTAACAAGAGAGGTTTTCTATTCCAAACATTAATAAATGCATTGGTATAAACATATCCGTAAATATTGGACGCATTACATTGAATTATGGTGACGTCTTTTGTTGTAAGGTTGTTCAGATATAATTTCTAAATAAAAAAAGTTACTTGGAAAACCATTGATAGTTTTAAGAATTTTATATAAATAATATATAAATATATTATTAAATACTGAAGGATAAGTTTGTGAGGGATCACCAATCATGAAAGGTTTTGGAAATTTGAGTGTACAAAATATTATTTAATCTTGCATAATAATTGTAGTATAAATAATTCTTTCTGATTGAAATTATATCCGATAACCCATTCGAGACTTACATGAACTTAAATTTCAAAACTTTCTCAACAAACTTCTAAGAGAATTTCAGAGAAAATGCTTGAAATGATATAAATAATTGCCTTGTCATTCAACGATTTCAAAGTAAAAATTATAAGATAAGTCATCGAAAGATTTGAGTAAAAAGACCTTTGACAGTAGGATGGTAACCAACAATCAAACCTTTTACATCAAGAAACTTCATCAAATTTTTCAATAATTTTTCATTTTTTTAATCAGAAACTGGAGCATAGTTTCACAAAATAAATATCATTTTACAGATTATAAAATTAAAAGTAAAAATTAAAACCAATGACATATATTCATATTTTTTTCAAAGGTTTAAATTATTATGAAAATTAAAAATAAAATAATAAAATTATTATTAAAGATAATTTTGTAGGAAGGTTATTTTTTGTAACATTCTCCAACATGCATGCAAAATTTATTATAATATTTGTCGTATTAAAATGGAGTCATTTTTCTTCCGCATATGGCTTTTCTATTTGAGCATACAGCTTCACTTTGCAATAAAAATATTTTTTTATTTTATCAGTTTTATGTAAACAAATTATTTTTAGAAGTTGAAGAATTTCGAGACTAACTATCACGTCTACACCATTTAATAGAGAAATCCTTACTGGAGAAAACACAACTCTTTTTTCATGTTTTCAAACTGAAAACTGAAGTTGTCAAAATTAAATATGTCACTCGTGTATTGCAAACAATTATCAATCACATCTAGATTATTTCTTTTAAATTTTAAAATTTTAACATAGCAAAATTGTTAAATATTTTTTATATTTTCAACTTTTTGGCCATATCTTATTAAAGATGTTAAAAATTTTCAAATAAAATCTTTAGAAGGAACATGGTCAGTGTAATCGTTTGATTAAAATTGCATATTCAACTGTAAATTTGGAAACTTCGGTAAATAAAGTTTAAAAAATTGAAATAAACCAAGTTTTAATAATATAAAATTACATTCGTCAAAAAGATTTGTTATAAATTATTTTAATTTTAAATATTTAAATTTTTTTTACGTTAATCCTATGGATTTTTAAAAGAAATAGTTAGACTTATTTTGACTTTCAGAAATTAATTATTTTTTGGCAGGCGAGTGGGCTTCAGGAATTCAAATGAGACAATTAATATTTATTATAAATCACTTCCAAACAACAATTAGGGTAGTAATGAATGGTCTGATAAATTGAAAGGAAAAACTAATTCAATTATTTCGATTATTGCAATATTTCTTTTAATGAAAATGTTATATTACGAATTTGTTTAAATGAGGATATTAATATTAATAATAATAATAATAATAATAATAATAATAATAATAATAATAATAATAATAATAATAATAATAATAATAATAATAATAATAATAATAATAATAATAAATATTACATTTGATTTGATTTAGATTTTAAATTCTTGAAATTTATTTTGATTTGTTAAATTTATTTCACCAAAGTATAAAATGAATTTTCAAAGAAGATCAGACAGTATTTGAAAATTGAAATAGCCAAATTCCAAGAAAATTGACAAGGATTGTTTTATAATCGAAAATTATTTCATTTCATTAAAAATACACTTAGCAGAAAAAGGCTTATCTTATCTTTCACTTGTTTAACATTTAATTTTGCTGTTATTAAGAAATCATCATTTTAATAATAATAATAATAATAATAATAATAATAATAATAATAATAATAATAATAATAATAATAATAATAACAATAATAATAATAATAATGTCAGAATGAAAGAAGCAATTCTCATCATAAACAGACAGCCAAAGATCAACACTAAAGTAGAAATCAATGAAATCATGAATTTGATCTGTTGTCATTGACCTTGAGAATAACTGACAATATAAAAAGAAATTTAAAATATATATATATATATATATATATATATATATATATATATATATATATATATATATATATATATATATATATGTATAATAAATTAAAGAGCAATAATTAAAATAATATAGAAAATTTTGATTGACAAGGACTATCTTATAGTCGAAATTTTTTTCATTAAATACATTATTTGCAGCAAGAGGCTTATTTTATTGTTTTAAATAATAATAATAATAATAATAATAATAATAATAATAATAATAATAATAATAATAATAATAATAATAATAATAATAATAATAATAATAATAATAATAATAATAATATGAGAGGAAGCAGCAAAAAGAAAAGTCTATGGACATGGTCCTAAAGTAATCAATCAAAATGATTATTTTACTAAATAACAAAATCAAAATCGCATGCTGCCGCATTTTTCTCAGATAAAAAGAACAAGCTAAACAAATGGATTAAGGAGTGAACGGTGAAAGGATTAATAGGAAAAATAATACGAAACTGTAAAAAGTTAGTAAGATAAAAGAGATAAAGAAGAGTCAAAATTCATTTTAATTAAAAACTCTTATTAATCATTGTGCTTGAAGCGATTCAATTGTATATTTAATATTCAATATACGTTTTGAGTTGTTGTTTATTTATTTTTATCAAAGAACACAAGTAATTAAAAATATAGATTATTGTCAATAAACTTACAAAGATTCTAAAAATATTATTAATAAGACATTAAAGTTAACATACACATTTCCAATATTAAAATGTTAACAAAGGGTTACAAATACCATTGGTAACTTATTCTTTGTGACTTTTGATGATAAAATCATTTTATCCAAAGGATTATATATACAAAATGCATTAAATTTATTTTTAGAGTGTTTAATAAATTTCATTAGGCTTAATACATTTTATTTGCTTCTGAACATATAATTATGTAATTACTAATAAACCAATAAGTGACATCGTTTTAATTAAATTTATTTAGTGACTTATGTCAAAATATATTGAAAAAAATTTTTTTTAAATGGTATTCTTTTATTTATATGAAAAAACACCATTATTCTTCAATAATTTATTTACATATTCATTTTAAAATTATAAATTGAACAAAGTATTAGAAAAACAAAAATATTTCAAAGCTTGCTTAATTAAAGAAACAATTTTCCTACATAAAATTTAATCTGATTATAAATGAATGTTTAATAAATATAATAGTCAGTAGTTTGCTGGCCAAAATTTAATATTTGAAATCTTTAAAGCTATTGTTGATTTTAAGAAAGAAGAAAAATATTGAAAGTCCTGAAATTTTATTATTCATTCTATTATAACTGAATATCATTTTAATCCATTTTTTAAGAATATTTTATCAAAGTCAGTTCATTGTTTCTTTTTTTCATTTTAATGCTTTTGTAAAATTTATATACTTTTTTGATAATAAATTTACTCGCTGACGTAATTATTAAAGAAAAATATTTTTACCTCTCAAAATGTTGCAGAAATTAAACCCGACTAATATTTTCATTCGAATTCCATTGTATACGTTATTTTGAAATTAAAAAAAAATTTTCATTTTACACAAAACAGACATATATATATGAGCCGTTTATTTTTTATTTTATTTTGAAAATAAAGTTTTTTATCCTTCTATAAACAACTAGTTTTCGTTATACAAAATCTTAGTGATTTTTAAATATGAAGTGATGATTTCTTGGTTAAACAATTATGTATATTATTTATAATTTACTTCAAAATGAAACGGTAGCGTAAAAATGTAATCATTTAATATCTAGCTTGTTTTTTTGATAAATGGACCTTAGCCACTTTCCAAATAAACGGGTCATATATTCTCATATTTTGTCACACATTTATAATTTAAGTTTCTTCATCTTCTCTTTAAACACTTGTTTCGTTTATGTTGCTAAAATGTGACTTTCTGCTGAAATTCATCTGTGAATTTGTTTTCAAATTTTTAACCATTATTTTTTACTATTTATCTTTTTGCATCCTTTCTAGTTAGTCACGAAATTACTTTATTCTTCATTATTTTACCTATTTTTGTGAGTTATTAATAATTAATATGCAATTTCTCACGTACTTAAATTAATACAAATATGCATTATGATATTTATCCAAAATTATTGGTAATTCATTTTGTTGAGAATTGTATGTTTATTAATATTATTTATCAACCAAAAATAAACACATACATTGGGAAAATGTCTATCAATCTTTCAAATTAAAATAAATTTATTCCTCTATTTTAACATTATCATTTGTGATGTTATTTTCATCGTTTATTCTATTTATTTTATTTCTATTCTTTATTATGATTTCACTGGATCTTATTTTAATTATTCATTAGAAAAAGTCAATTCTCCATAGTGAATTGTTAACTAGAAATTATTCATTTGAAAATAAATAAAAAATTGAAAATTAAATTAGTGGATAAAACCATTGGAAAACATTTTGACACAAAAAAGATGAAAACTATGAATATTTATGAAATATGCGGAAATTAACTTTTGCAAGATCATTAAATTCAGATTAGTTTTAAAATATTTTTTCTATTGTTGTTTAAAAGAAAATTTTATTTTTATTCAAAAATAATAGTTTATTTGTTGTTATTAACACAGTTTTCTTACTCGTAACAAATACAATAAATATAATATATAATAAATTACAGACAACCTATGCATTTTCATATAATAGTGGTTAACTATCTTGTATGCAGTTGCGAAGTGCTATTGTTATTGTTATTAATCCAAACCTAAATTAAATTTTTTTATTTGAATAAAATAAATTTAAATATCATTTAAATGCTTTTTAATTTTTTCACCAATAATATATTTTTAAAAGATAAATTAAAGAAATATGGGAAAAATAATTTAAGTCGAATTTTTAGAAGAAGGATTTTAAAATATTTTGTGTTTAAATTAACAAAAAATTATTGAGAAAAAAGTTAACAAATTTTAAGAGTACATTGACCTGTCTTGGATTTATTATTGTAAATATAAAAGAAGACGTGGACGCTTAGCTGAAGTTAACTTCTTTTGTCTTCAAAATATTGCTTTTAAAATTCTAAAAAAAGGCTGATAATAAAAAGTAGATTGAATACTTTGTAAAAAATAATAGTTGAAATACAGAATAAAAAAATGGTTTTGTGGCAAGAATTAAATATGATATTGAAATACTTTTGTTTTAAAATTTTGTTTTGAAAAGAAAAGTCTAACATTTCCATGTAAATGAATTCTATCTCCATTTAGATAGCGTCCAATTTCCTGTCCATTTGAAGTCCATCGAATTTCCGGTCTAGGCTCTCCTGATGCCTGGCATTCAAATATTGTTGATGAATTTATAGCAACAGTTTTGTCAATTGGTTGATTAATAAAAATTGGTTTCTCTGAAAAGAAATCGCTAGATAAAAAATGAAATTTATTTTATTAAGAATTGAAATTAATTAAGTCAAAATAGTTTAGATCGGTTTGAGTCAGACTAAATATAAGTCTGCCTCTATTTATTAAAAGAGAAGGCAGAATGAAACTATATAAAACTGAATAGTAAAGAATTTTAATTAATCAAGAGGAATAAATAATAGAAACGCAGTTGTACATATGATTTTCAGATAATATGACCCCATAACTAATTTTTAATAATCCTTTCAAAAGTTTTGAGGCATTACATTTGCTTTCATAGGTGACGTTTACGTAAAATAATAAGTAATATATTTTTATAACGAAATAAAAAAATATTAAAAGCCATAAAGTACTTGTGTCTTATTTCTAAAAGGTTTTTAGTGTAATACAATGGTATGGTTAATTAATTACATAAACAATAAAACATTTTCTTCGACTAATTCTAAGAATACAATTAAACAATATTTGTCGCCTTCATAATCGACAGTTTTATGGGAGAACTTCTGACTGGCTTTACCTTATGAAATTAAGGCATTAGAAATTTATTTTAACTGAAAGTTTGCAAGTAAAGTCTAAAATAACCCACTGGTTCTTTAATATGATCGATGATAAATATAAAATTGGGAAATTTCTTCATGATTATTTATGTGCAATTCAATTAACAATCTAAATTTAACAAAATTCAAATAATTAATAAAATGCAAAAGAAAATGAATTAAAAATCCTTATTTTTATTGTGAAACAGCAATGAACAAGTAGAAAATAAAAAAGATAAGTAACCTAGTTAATAATTTCAAACCAATAAGGGTCCCTAAACAATATTAATTAAAAGATAACAAATAATTGATTAATTAATTGATATAAACTATTAATAAACCTATCAAGCAGAAAAAAGAAAGTTGAACTCTGAATTGAGTTATTTAGAGCGAGCCCTACAAAAGATTATTATCAATTATCAATTTACTAAATAAAGAGTAAAAAAGAAAAAAGAGCTAATTAATTAGTTTGATGCCGAATAAATATTCCAAACAGGAGGTTGCCTGTGGGGTTACCTTACCATAACGAAGAAAAGTGCAAGTTCTACATAGCGAATTCTAATTAATTTTAATCAGTATATATTAGAGATTTGTGAATATATTGAAAAAACTACATTTCATTTCGTCGATTCTTTGTATGTTATGAAGAGCACGCGGAATCAGTATTATTTATACTAATAATTCAAAAACGCCCTAATTTAATATTAATTTTTAAGAGTGTCATTTAAAATTGATAATTTCTTTGATCTTCACTTGACTTTCAATTACAAATCAATGATTTTTCTTATTTTTTCCTATTTTCTTCAAGCGTTACTTTTTTAAACATATTAAAAATAAGTAAAAAGATTAAATGATTTTAATGAAATTTTAATTATAAAATAATTCCTTAAAGAATAAATAATTATTTTTATAAACCGTGCTTGATAAGGAATTTCTATATAAAATAGGCTTTTTTAATTAAGTGTATCATACATATGATTAATATAATGTTGAATTATTATTATTAAAATCTACATATCATAAAATAGTATTAAACATAAATACTTACCAACAACATTAATTGTAAACTTTATATTTAAAGTATTTTGTTCCTCAATGGGCTCACAAATATATTGTCCAGCATCTTTTCTATCGATATTTGAAATTTCTAAAGTTGTTCCTTTGCGAATGGTTTTGAATCTTTCCTTAGGCTTATTGAAAAATAAAATTATTACATTAATATGACTGAGTATAAAACTATTAATAAAAATATAAAAGCAATTTTTATTGATTTATTTTTATTTCTAATAGTTCTATGCTTTTGTTTTTTAGTAATTTTAAAAACGTACAATAAAACATTCAAACAAAACAAAAGCCAAGCTAACAGGAAAAAATGTTTAATTTATATATATATATATATATATATATATATATATATATATATATATATATATATATAATGCAAAATTTTCTAATTTAATTTTTGGTAATTTTGAATAACACTATATAATAATAATAATAATAATAATAATAATAATAATAATAATAATAATAATAATAATAATAATTATAATAAAAATTACAATAATAGTTATTTAATTAAAATTAAATTACTTTAATTTCAACATTTTTGTCAAGCAGTCTAAACCAACGAACGGAGCCACGAGAAAAAATACAACTAAGCAATATTGTTGTATTGAGGAGGACTGTATTTTCTAAATTTGAATTATACAGAGTTATAAGTGGCTTTAATAGATGTGACGATATGGAATCAGGCTTTATTTTTATTTTTGTATCTGCCCCACGTTTCATTGTTCTCAGGAAATTGTTCGTTGATATGCAAGAATAAATTTCCCCATCGTCCTCGTCAATAATTTTGGTAATATGAAGATTTCCTAAATGTCGAAATGAAAGATTGTTCTATTGTAATTCATTAATAATTTAGCAAACATTTATGAATTTTTATACAGTTGAAAAAATAGTTTCAACTTATTTCTAATGATTCTGACTTTATTAATTTAATTTAACCATAATTTCTGAAATGTATTTCAATTAAAATACTAATTCTAATTAATATACTGCATAATTTTCTAAACTATTATTTTTGACTATTTGGACAATATATCCTATTGCAGAAACTGGAATTTGTTCGTAAAAAATATATATTATATGAAGCATTTAAACAAAATAAAATGTTTCATTTATCTTGAAGTTACAGAACTAATTCATAAACATTCTTGAATCGGTAATTTATTAAAGATTATCGTTGACGGATTATTTTTGAAGGTAACTTTCTCAGTGTTTCTTGGTCAAAATAAATCTTATAATATTATATTTTAAAAATAGACTATTTATGCTATTTACTGAACTGCCCAAATATATTGAACATGATCTCGTAAAATCAAATTGCTACGCACTAATCCGGATTATGCACAATGGTGATATATGATCTTATTCACTTTCTATATATGAGGATTAGATTATTATTATTATTATTATTATTATTATTATTATTATTATTATTATTATTATAAAGCATGAATTGACAATAGGGAAATTTAATATTCACGTATTTTTAATCATTGAGTTTTTAATTCTTTATTTTACAATATTTTAAAAATAAATTAAAGGTTATTAGAAAATCTAATTAAATTATTAACAGTCAAATTAAATTTTACGAGACATTAAAATTAATATTCAAATAATAATACTAAATTATATAACCAATTATTTTGACTGAATATCTAATCAAATGTAATATTATACCAAAATTTCTATAATTCATTTTTATCACAAGACGCTTATTAAATTTATTTTGTCACCTTGAATAATTGTTTCACATATATCTTTTCTTTTTAATTCCTTTACTGACTATTTTTATAATAGTTTAATTAGAATTTATAAATAATTTAAGGTTTAATTATTCGTTTAAATCACGTTTTGCAAATAAATAAAGAGAAAATTTGATTTTGTTTATATTATTAAAAGGAACCAAAAATATTTAATATTTTAAAAGTTTATATATCTAATTTAACGATGATTTTAATTAAAAGTGAAATTTTTTGAATTATAAATAAATAAAAATAATTTAATTTGATTGATGTAATAAGATTAGATAATCTCACAATTAGATATTTCCTAAAATTGAAACGTTTTCCACAAATTCTTAAAAAAGTTAAGTTTATTATACAATGAAGAGAAAAGAGTTTTGACATAACAATATGGTAAATATAATATATTTTTAGCATAATAATATAAAGAATATTCAAAAAGATCAGACTTTGAAGTTCAAAAGATGTCGTTTCCATTTCAATTAAAGTAAGCAAGGTAATTTAACATCCCAAAGTAACTTGAATATTACAGAACTATAATCAGTATATTTGCAATAATTTTAACTTGTTTAAAAAATTATTAAAAAATATAATATAAAGAAAACATTCTTTGGGTTTAAATTTCGTATTTTTACTTAGAATTGTTCTTATATATATTTTCATGTTATTGTATGAACAATATCCTTACCACGATTTGAAGTCTTGTATGCTTTATTACCCGATAAATTTTCATTAGGATTTGCAATAATTATAATGATGAAAATTTTATTGTGAAAATCGCAAATTTGTTTATATATAAGTGGAAGCAGAAAAACAGAAAAAGAAAGTGTAAATTAATGCATTTCTGACTGCTAAATTGGATATTTAAAATTATTTCATTTGTTCAGGTTTTTATTGTATTATTTGTTAGCAGAATCACTAAGACATTGGTGAAAAATAAAATATTTAAATTATTTGTAAAATTCTGTTTGAATTTCAAAATTCCAATATTTTTTCATTTTTTCAGACAATTGATTAATATTTTGTTTTCTTCGTTTTATAATGTTTTATTACAACATTATATCTATTTAAATTGAGATACAAATTTATTAATTTATTAAAACGAGACCTTGAAGACTATAAATCCGTAATATATTCATGCTTTTTGATACTCACGTATTTTCGGCACTGCCTTTTTCAAGTGAATTCACTTGAAAAAGGCAGTGCCGAAAATTCGTGAGTATCAATAAACATCGATATAATAAATTCAATGGAAATAATAATCAGTGGTGAAATTGAAAAAAAATATTTATTAATGTTTATAATTTTGATAAAACACTAAAATTATATTTATTAAGAAACTTGACTATGAATCAGTAACGATATCGATGTTTTTACTGATTCATAGTCAATAAATACAATAAATACAATGTCAATTGAAAATAAATCAGTTTTGAAAATTGAAAAAAGTTCTTATAAAACTAAAATGGCAATAGTTAAATTTATATATTTTAAAAATACCATTGTTATCCAAAACTCTTCGATTATCCTCTTCAAAACTGATTAATTTACCATCATCCTTAACATTTACCCATTGAATAGATGCAGGTGGATAACAATTAGGTCTATCACATTCTAAAATAGCACTACCATCATAGAATACATCTATTGTTCTTTCTTTTAATGATGAGTATGAAGATATGACTGAAATAAAATAACTATAATCATTATTTGAAACTATATATAATTTACAAGCCATTCGTAATTCAGTTTTATGAGATATTGCTCTTCCAAGATAATTGTAAGCAACACATTGGTAACTTCCTTCATTTTCTCTTATCGCTCTTTCGATTCGTAAACTTCCTTCATCTTGATTCACAATCAAATTTTCTATCGAATGTCCGTTTTTCAGCCATTCGTAACTTTAGGAAATAAATAGATTTATAAATAAAGTATAAGTATTGAAAACCTTTATCAACAAACAATATAACTAAATAATCTGTCATTGGAAAAGTTTTAGAACAATACAATAACAAACTTTAATTACAAATACTTAAGGTGTTCATCGCTTCACATATAATGTAAGGTATGAACATAAATTCGTAAAACTCAGAGAATAACAAGTAGAGAATATAAACTATTTGTAAATCAATCACGAGTTAAACTATTTCTAATTATTTCAGTGAAACAATGCACTTGCTATACTGTTTGTACAAATTCCGAGTATATGTTAGTACAATACATAATGAAGTGTATCTTTATTTATTTTGTTTACATATGAAATTAAAAAAATTAACAGTGAATAATAATAATAAATTTAATAATAATTTTAATAATAATAATAATAATAATAATAATAATAATAATAATAATAATAATAATAATAATAATAATAATAATAATAATTAATTTATAAGTTGATTTACAATCAAGGACATACTTGGCACTAGGAATTGCTTTTGCATAACATGGTAAAATTATTGTGGTGTCCATTTGATAGAGGAATTCACCCTTAGGTGGCTGTTGAATGAATGATGGAGGGAATGAGGCTAATTTCAATATAAATAATAACTCATTTTGTTTTATTTACTAAATTTCATTTTTTAAAATTTTTGCTTAAAGTTCAAAAATGTTTGATTAATATTATTTAAATATTTATTTTTATATCAAATTTTTTTAATAAATAATTAAAGAAAATCTAAATTTAAACAAAACCAATGTATTTTCATTTAATATTTTTCTATTGCTAAGTTGATAATATTTGTTGTTGTTCAACATGTGTAATAATTGCAACAGAAATGAGCTTTTTATGTAAATATTGGATTTCTATTTATTTTCATAGTAAACAAAATTCAGACAGGCAAATAAAATGGTCATTTCAAAATCCATATGATTATTCAGTAAAACAAAACAACAGTAAATTAATAATTGACAAATTTCATTTTATTATTTTGTTTTATTTTTTGATCAAAAATGTTACAATAAAAACATAAGGCGGAATTTTTTCGTAACTCATGACAATACTTTTTAAATAAAATTATATATATTATATTATAAATTATATATAAATTATATATATTAAATTATATATATCAAATTATATATAAAACCAATTTTCATAATAACTCATTCATGAAATAGGACCATTGGTCTAAGATTTGAGGTCACTGTCTTTTAAAATTATTTATGAACCATATTGTACTTAATAAAATTATTTGGCTTTCCTTGTCTCATTGTATCTTACCTAAACTAACGAAAGTATTAAGTAAGTACGTTTAGAAAATTCTATATTTTAACAAAAGCCTTCAAAAGAAATTACTTTTACAGAAACTGACATAATCTTCTCCTGAAATCATAACTGTTGCAAAATCAAAATAAGTGAATAGTTTAAAAGCTCATTAACAAATCGCTCTAACAAATTCATTTATTATAAAGATTAATGTGATGTCGGCCGATTACAATTTTTGATAAATATCTAAGAGCCGTTTTCCCCAAAATTTAATTGAATATTTAATATTGCAAATAAAACATTTTATTTCAAATGGAAAAATCCCTCCCACATAAGGCTCTTGACGTTTTAGAATTTTAATACATTTTCTTCCGATTTAATTATTTTGCGTATTACCGTTAATTAATTTTTAAATAATTATATTTTACTTGTGTATTTTATTTAAAATTTATCAATGATAACGAGAAATATAAGTCATAAGAGTTTCACGGGGTCTAAGAGTTTGGAATAATTAAAAAAACCAAATGTTTTTAAATATGACAATACTTTTGAAAAAATATTTCTGAAAATTGTTTGATAAAAACTTAATTACATATGTTATGGAACTTATATTTTTAAAAATCGAACATTAGTGTAAAAAGATTTATAACAAGATACCACTTAAAGTTTAGAGGTTTCGTACCTTTTCTAACAATATGTTTGGCCTATTCACCTAATAATGCAAATCTTTTTAAGTTATAATCATTATAACGGATACTTCTCAATTAACATACTCTAATACAGTAAAACAATTAATAAGTATCCAATTAGGTAGTTCAAAAATAAATTAACAAATTTATTATGTATTTATGTATATCTATCTCCTTTTCTTAATTAATTTATTTCGAGCAATTTCATTAAAATTCTTCTGTTTCTTTCCTTATTGATTTCATTTATTCTTATTTATTTCATTTTTATTTCATTAACCTTTAATATAATTAAATATTAGTAAATTTACATTTGTATAAATTAAAAATATAAATAAAAATGAGATTTTGATTGAACCTTTAATTGTAATTTTAAACTATAATTTTATAAATGACCAAATGCTTAATAAATTAATGTTTGAAATCTCTTTATATAGAACATTTCATCAAAATAGTAGCAGGATTTACTTTCTGTTACCACATCCCATATTTTATTCATATCAATATGAATTCTAAAAAATATACTTTCCTTTTCGAACCCTAATAATGTAGCTGATACCTGCAATATGCAATTTCGTGATAACTAATTATTAAAGTTTTAATATAACAAATTGGTGGTTTTCAAAAAGATTTTACAATTTTACACTTCAAATTATAAAATTTGAATTTTTTGATTAATTATTTTTATATCCTTTATCTTCATTTTAAACTTTTAAAGTTATCCAGGCCTAAACTTGTGTCAAATAAATTAAAATACACCGTTGACATTTAGTCAGTATTAGAGATAATGCAAATTCATAATGTTATTAGTAGATTAGTGACAAAAAGAATAAATGATTTTAATTTTAATTTATAATTTATTTACAAATTTAATAAAAGTCTAATTTCCATGTTTATTATTATTATTACTACTACTATTATTATTATTATTATTATTATTATTATTATTATTATTATTATTATTATTATTATTATTATTATTATTATTATTATTATTATTATTATTATTTATTATTATTATTATAAGATAAATGATTCCAATATCTTATATTTCTACATTCATAGTAGATGAGTAAAATAAAATTGAACAATTACTTAGAACAAAAAATATGTTAATTTCAATATGTTTGGAAAACAAAACTTAATTAGTCGGAAACTATATGAATAAGAGAATTTGTTTAAATTAACAAAACAATTACCAGAAATAATTGAGATAAATAATTAATTTTATTCTCTTTTTTTCAGTTCTTTCATATTAATTTGATATAATAAAATGTATTTCAAATTAATAAATAATATATAAAATAAATGATCAAAAATGTAAAAGCCTAAATTTTTATTTTCATAAATTATTACGGTTGAAATGAATGTTTAATTTATTGTTTGAAAATTCGAAAATTTAATCAGATATCTTTAAATATATTCAACAATATTGAATAATGAAATAATAAATTTATTATTATAATTTTCAAAATATGGTTCATTATTATTATTATTTTTATTGTAGTTCTATTTGTGTATTTTTATTATTGTAATTGTTATCGCAACCATGTCCATTTTTATTTTTATCAAAATTATTGTCGTTCCTCTTCTCATCAAGAATTCTCTTCTTTCATATAAATATATTTATTATAAACCAAAATAAATCAACGTTCTATAACAGGGTACTATAACATGGATTTCATATAACTTCTAAGGAGTTCAAGATCATTCTATGCATGAAAAGCTTTATTCAATAGAGATCGGTTTTCTTTGAAAACTTTGGTTAATGTAAAACCGTTATATTGGGAAACTTCAAAATCTATTAAAAATTAAGGTTTCATAAGTAATTTCATGGGTTAAAGAGGTTCAAATAGCCTAAGAATGTTATATAATATAATATAACATAATGAAAGCTGAATAACTTTCCTGTGTCATTTAAGGATGCTTGGGAAGTTTATAAACTCGGCAGCTTATTTTTCTGCAAAGTTTCAACTGCAAATCACCAGAATCTCAAAAAAAGATTCTTTTTGGATTGTTAAAATCGAGGATAAAGATGTGATTTCCCAAAGCAATGTAAGAATCTCTGACAAATCTAAATCGTCAAAATTGCAGCTAAAACTATACCATTTTAAAAAGAAAGCCTTGAACTTAGCCTGTCCTTGCCCCTCAAACATCGCTCTATCAGAATTTTATTTTTGTCATAGCCTTATAGCCTGCATCCTAGAAACTAAGTCAAAATTGAATTGAATCTATTCTTTGACTAAAAAACAATGGAAGTATAAGATAGATAATGAAGAAGCCCAACATGTATAAAAGATAATAATATAACTAATTGTGATTTTTATTATCCTCAATACTTGAATAAAACATGAGCAGGACTGATGCTCTGACCCTATAATAATAAATGCATTTAGAATTACATTCTTTGCTTGTAAATATATGGAATAAGTCAGATACTAAGACGACTTGAGTTTGAGATTATTGTTAACATTAAAATATTTCTTATTATACAGAGTCTATATTATAAACCATTTTGCATTAAGATTAAGGTAATAACGATGAATGAAAAATTATCTTTAGGATAATGTTTTCACATATTATTGCATTTCTTCATTATTTCTGTTAATAAAAGTATAATTTTCCGTTTAGTAGCGAATTGCATGTTTGATTCTAGATTTTCTCTTTTTTGTTACTAAATTTTATTGACAAAAATGTTTCAGTTGTAGAATTCAATGAAAACATATGCATGGTACAGAAAATAGGTTTACTCGTATCATGTGAAAGGACTATTGTGCAGAATAAATACCTGTGTAACATCGAAATTTATTCATTTTGTACATTTTGATAACCATTTTTTTAATTATTAATGAATTTTTTGATAAGTTTCGTAATCAGAAATCCAAATCAACCCCGAAAATTGGATAGACGACAGAAAATTATATTCGAAAATCTAATTTTATGCATTTTATACTTTGAATAAACCAGATTAAATTATTTTTTATTGTTGTTTAAATATGAATATGATTATTGTGAAAAATAAAACAATAAATAACATTATCAATAGAAAATAAATTGAAAGACAATAAATAGTAATTGTTTTAATGAAGATTATCAATTAAATAATATTTATAAGCCCTCTCTCGGGCTGATTCAAATTGTATTATCAATCAAAGAATAATCTTCAGAATTTTGTTTTGTTTCAAATTGAAGAAATATTAAAACAAATTGAAATTTAAAAATAAATTTTTAAAACAAACTTTACCTTTATCTTTTACTTGAGTTTTTTTTTACCTGTTTCTATGGTTTTTAGTACTCAATAACATTTAAAATTTATCTGTTCTGTCAAATCAATGGAAATATTTTAACGTAAGTCAGAATAGAGAAACAAATCAAAGGAAGTGTTTATTAGAACTTGAAAGTCAATACTTAGACAAATATACGATCAGAGAACAAGAGAAAATAGAGAGAGAGGCAGGACATAGATTTTGTATGTTATTTATCACGTAACACCTATTAAAATAAAAAAAAATGTTACATAAATTAAGCACTATAAAATCAATTATTCCCTCTATTTTCATTGATCAATATTTATTTTATATAAAATACAATAAAACAAAACTAAAAATCATAATTATTTTATAATATTTAAATTTGAAAGCGTTTCACTATCAAAACAAGTAATTCTTAAAAATTCTCGTTACTTTTATTTTTCATCGGAACTGGATTTCTTTCAAGCTAATATGTAATTCATAATCAACAAGACAATTGCAAATTGTTACTGTTTCATTTAATTCAAACAATAAATTTGTTTTTGTTACAATTATATTCAATTATTTGTCATAAAACACCTTCACACACACACACACACACACTACATATATATATATATATATATATATATATATATATATATATATATATATATATATATATATATATATATAACATTTTAACTACAGTGTTTAGATAATACAATGATGTCTGAAGTTTTTAGAGGAAGCTGCGCATCCTTAGTGATTTCCTTTGTAATTTATTAAAATCAATTTTTAATAATTTTCAGAAGTATTTAAAAATTCAATTTTACTGAACGGAAACAGAAATTTAGGAAAATAAAAATAATATTATGAATAATATTTAATTAATAATATTTACAAAATATAATAATAATAGTAATATAAATTGAATAGGACAATTAACACGTTGAGCCAAATTTTTATTGCTTCTGATTCAGATCTCACAGGAACAACTCGAATCAAACAATCTTATGCAGCGTCTCGTAACCTTTGTGATTTTGACTGAAGTTGAACAGAAAACAATTTCAATAATTCTTCACTTTCTGAGCTCATATCCAAGTTATTAATGGACTTTAGAACAATTTTAATTTTCCATGAGACATAAGGAGAATTTTCCCTAATTACGCATTGATCAATTTAATCTTCGCTATTGGCCTCCATTTTTAGCCTTGACACCAACCATGCGTGTTGCAATCTCAGATTTTGAAGCAGCCATAGTCATACGACTATTGATTTTCATTGTTTCTGGTATCCATGAAATAAACGCCAAAGTACTCTGATAGTCATATAATGCAACCTTCTTTAGCATATTAAAAAATAAAAATTACATTACAACCATGTGTCTGTGCACTTGACACAAAAACCACCACAACCGCTAACACATAGTCAGATGGAGAATTATTATTATTATTATTATTATTATTATTATTATTATTATTATTATTATTATTATTATTATAAAAATTGGAGCAATCAATAAAATATTCAAAACTTCGATTAAAAATGAGGTTTTGTATTAGGGTTTATTAACTTTTTTTATTCCTCTAAATTTAATTAAATGATAAATATCTATCTCAAATTTATATATTCTAATACAGTTGTTCATGACATTGTTGTAGGTAAGAATATTTGAAGTAATTTCATGACAATTTCTCAAGCACAATTTGGCACCTTGGCCCAGAATAAACAGCAAGTATTAGAATAGTACATAAACCGATTGCATTACGCAGTTCTTTGAAGATGCATATCGTTCACACATTCACAGCAATTTGTAATGCTTGCGAAGAACACAATGCCTAACAAAGATGTTTAGAGTATTAGTTTTCATTAGCCCACTAAAACCAGAATTTTATCTAGAGGTCTCTCCGAACAAACTACAGAAACCATATTCCAATGAAAGATCGTCGTCTCTAAAGAAGAAGTATTTTCTCGTCGACTGTCTTAGTTGTTGTTGTAAGAGGCTTAAAATAAAATATCTTAATCAGGTTTTTTTAAAGATAGACTACGAGTAAAACAAGCTGACTTAGATTGGAAACGTCTGTGGTTACATCGGGTTGTAAGGTTAATTTTACGATGCTTGAAATCAGATCTGCAACTATATGAGCCAAAATTTCATCATTCATGTTATTAATTCTGCAAATTTTGATATCTTCAACACATGCTGATTTTTCGAGTGTTTCAACAATCGTGTGCGATTTGTACTTCTTCACGATTATGCACGAATCTTTGTGCTGGGCTTTAAAAATCGGCTTGTAAATGGTTACAAAATCGAGAATCGAGTCAAAACATCGAATCTAGGTCTCCTTACCTCGCCTCAGTTACAAGTCGACTGCTGAGCACACAAAGTTTCGCTGTACACACATATTAAGGCCAAGCAATGTAAAGTGGTCAGCTGCAAGTCAGTGATGTCCAAGCGAAGCGTGGCGTAACGAATCATAAAAGTGTGGTCAACGCAATGGACACACATTAACAGAATGGACTTCCACCAAACCCCTGAGACGAACTCAAACTCATGTAGCTTGATTGAACACAAGTTAGGAACCACTGTTTAAATTAATTAATTATAATACTGTTAATAATTTATTTAATAGCATCAATATAAATGGATTTTGATTTCCATAGTACAAATTAACCCTCTTGACCTAAGTTGCCATTTTCAATTTAGCATTACAATCTTTGGAAAAGATCGCGTTTATATCATCTAAGCTTCCTATATAAAAAATTATTTTCCCAATAATTTACCATAGTAATATTTAATAAGGTTTACTTTAATAACCACGCGCTCTAACCGCGCCGTTAAAAAACGCGCACTCAAAACCGCGACCATCATAAATGCGAGCTATTAATAATAGCGTCGATCATAACCGCGCGTCATAGTGATGTATTAAATGAATTATTTTTATTCTTTCATTTTCATTTTCATTTTTTCTATTTTTTTACCTTTTCAATTCTTAACCTTTTAATTTTAACTTGTCTTTCTTAACCTTTCCGATCTACTAATTATTTTTTTCCCCAAACTGTATAAAACATCATAAAAAGAATTACTATAAAATGAAACAAAATAAAACCTAACATTATTTAAGCAAAACTATTAATAATAATATATTAAAATAGTTAAATCACTATGATTGAGATTGTAAGTATTTTAGTTGTATGTATTTTGTTGTTATGTAATCTTTCTGCTCACAAGTCGCGATTTTCAGGGTCGCGGTATTGTTTTCGCGCGTTTTTTTTTAACAGCGCGGTTGTGGGCGCGCGGATATAAATGTATTCCATTTAATAATATTCATCTAAAACACTGATAAAATAATTAAAAGCTATAAAAAATTATATAAATCGGAACAGTAAAATAACACATTTCATATAATTTATATAATTTTTATTTATTTCAAAAAATATTTTATTGTGTTATCTTTTCGCATAAAAGTGGCTGAGTTCGTGAATTCAATATTTTCTTTGGAAATATATATATATATATTATTTTTATGAATTAATATTTTTAATTTGTTTAAATGAATTATAAAATATCGAAAATTTCTATTATAATTTGAAAAAATTATCATTGTAACAAAATAATATAATGTAAAATTATTTATCAAAAATTTTTGAATAAATATTTAAATTATAGATATAGCTGTGCAATGTTTTTCTCGGGCAATATCTTACGTACATTGTAAAAATTGAAATAATTATGTCTTTTTTAAGAAATATGTTAAGTGACTAAATTCCTTGAAATGCGAAAGAATTACAAAATTCATTTCTTAAGATTTACATGATGCATTTAATATTTGTCCCCTAAGTGACTCAGGGTTTCAATTTTTTTTCTTTATTTTTAGTATTTTAATTATCAGCTTTCAACATGTTCGGTTGGGACACATTAGTAATCAATGAAAGTTTATATCAGATTCAACATATTCCATCTTTAAAATTGTACCTAAAGTTAAAGTTGGAATAAATTTTCATTTTTTGAATTCTCAACTCATTAACAGTTCTTTAAAATTTTATTCGTTTTCTTAATAATTATAAAAAAATAAAATTTTACATTTCGTATCAAACAAAAATGCAAAAATGCCGTTTAAACTTTGTTTGTATTTATGATAATAAATGTAAAAAAATCTATTTATATAAATATGAAATAGTTGATTATAACAATTTAAGAAATAATTAAATCTATTGAAATTGACACTAGATTAGAATTAGAAAATGTATCTTTGAAATTTTAGAAAACTATTTTGCTTTATAAAACAAAATTCTGCAAATGGAGTCACGCAGAGACGATCATTGTAAAAAGCAGACCGAACATATAACGAAAATATTGAATAAATAAAAATCAACAAACAAAAAAAATATGAAAAGCTTTTAGTAAATGAAAATTTATTGTTTATTTTTACTATTCTATTTTTTTTGGATTCCAGATTAAATAAAATTTAAATTAAATTAAATAACTCGAAATTTGATTTGGCTTTATTGTATGCTTCTTTAGAACATACATATTTTTCTAGCAGTCGACCTTCGCGACGAAGTTTTCCTTTACTTAAATGATATATTTTGAATCTCTTCTTTCTAAATTTAACAAATTTCCTTCCACATTTTCCATATTCGTCTTGCAGCGGTACTAATTTTATCTACCTCAAGAAACACTGATGTTTGAGCGGTAAGTTTTTAACTAAGAATGATATTACTTAAGTCAAATATTTTAGGTTATATTGTCATGAATATTTACTATGACAATGTCATGACAGTTGCCTATTTATTTTTATATTCACGATAATCTACGATTTTTGTTGAAATGTATACCATATTACCGGACGGAGTATTTATTTTTTTAAATTTTATTTAATATTTACATTAATATTTATTAAAATGTTTCAAATAAAGGTATTATATAATAAACTTGTCATGTACATTTTTTGATTTATTTTATTTTTTCGCAAATGTATACCATATTTCCGGACGGAGGGAGTATTAGATTTAGATATATATTAACATATATGTTAACACATTTTAGCAAAACTTCAAAATAACTTACCTATAATTTAAGAAAATATTTTCTAAGAAAGGTCTAAGAAAGGTCTAAGAACAGTGACTAGAATATTAGCATATTTATCTACTTTTGAAATTTATTTATATCATAACACATTGAATATCATGAAATATAATTCTTTTCATTTTTATTTAGAACTCGATAATGTTAAGGTGCAAACTGTAAATCTTTATATTTATTGTTCCATCTGACTCCTTTGTAGACATTAATTTGGACATTATTTCTGTCTCATATGATTTCTTTTCTCATATGAATTATTTTTTTCTGCTTAACCTTCCATTTGCTATATAAAACTTTTCTTATACATAGATTACTCTTGATATATGGAATTTAACAAAGAATTTTCTTTCTATGACAATATATATTAAAATTACTTTTATATTTCCACTTAACAAAATAATATTTCGTGATATTTGTTCACAAAGTTAAATAATTTTTAAAATAATTTCCTTTTTATTCACTTTTGATCTGTTCATATTTATCTTCATTTAAATTTTCACTGTAAACTAATGCTTTTATTCTTATTTAATACAAAACTTTGACACTATAAAAAGTACAGTGCTGAAAATTAGTGCTAAATTGGAGAAACAATGATCTATTGCCAAAATCTAAATGAAACATTTTGAATAGCTGAATTCGAAATAATGTTTCATCAATAATACTGCAAATAAACATTAAAAAAAATTTTTATGTTATTATTTAAATGCAAGCATAATATTTTTTGTACTATTTAAACTTTTCAGTTACTATAATAGTGCTTTAACCCATCTAATTTATTTTTAGGGCTTCTCTGCTTAATTAATTCAATGCGATGACACGTATTTAAGACATTAAAAGAGTAAATTAAAAAGGTTTTTAAATTCAAATTGGATTTTTCCAAATTCGTTTTTTCAACATAATGCATATGCGCAACATTATACAAACAATTATCATTTAACCCTTTAACGCACAATTTAAAAAAAAACGACCAAAAAAAATCGATTTTTTTTCTTTAAGAAAATATATATTTGGACCAATTTCAATAAATAACAATATAATGTAACAATAAAATAATAATATTTATTAGCTGAAAAATAATAAACTAAAACTATTCAAAAACTATCACGTCACTGCACATTTTGTCAGGTTTTGCGCGAACGTATATATACGTCAGTGCGCGTTAAGGGGTTAATAATGACGGATATATGAAACATGAATAGTTAACAGGTTAATTTATGATTTGATATTTCAGTTGATATTTCATAGACATGATTTCTACTTTAATTATTATTAATTTATTAATGCTAACAAAAAAAATTTGTAAGAAAACATACCTTTTGAAAACATTAGCAAATTGAGCATGTTTATCGTAAAATTGACCAAGTATAATAATGAATGTCGCATTATCAACGCATAGCGATCTAAATAATAAAAAATATATTTTGTATTTAATTTTAAATAAAAAATATATTATTAAATTTTGATATTCACATATTCTTTACATTATGTCGTGCAAAATTCATGGATGTTTTCCACTTAAATTTCAATTTTATTTCAATGAACAATTAATAAATAATTCATTTTAATACCTTCACATGCACCATTCATATTTAAAATCAAGAATTATTAAAACGTTTATTTTCAAAATGAATGAAAATAAAACTGATAAATAGTTAAATTTATGTATAAAATAACCAATTCTCTGGAATTATAAATTTGTTATAAATTTACAAATATCTAGGGTTATAAAATAAAGTGAAATAAATGATGAAGTTTTAATTTAATTTTATTTTAAAAATATTTCAAGAGAAATAATATATTAATGATTTTGTTTCAATATATCATTAATACAGAAATTTATTTCTTACAATTATTAAATAATTAAAAAAATATGCAATACTGCGTCAGACAATTATTTATATTAATACGTTAAACAATGAATACTATAATTTTTATAAAATGCATACAATAAATTTCCTAATATTTGAAGGTATTTAAATCGTAATTAACATTACAAAAAAATAAAAAACATAAATTACAATAAAAAACTATTTTTAACATAATTGGATTATGGAAAATTATATGAAAATACAAATAAATAAAACATACGTAGATGTATACTGTCAAGTGGCGTCACTAGGGAGGTGCGGGGGTGCGTACCTCATCGGTGACTCCATCACAAGGGGTGACACCAAAATGCAAAATATTACTGTCTATGATTCTATGTCACTCCATGAAATTAGAATGGCCGCGGTGACGCACACTTTTTCCAGAGACCCACTTTGGCCTTCCTGTCCCAGTGCAACCTCTTCTTTTGGTGTGATGCACTTGAAGAAGTTAATCTTACACAGTTGTTCCTTCAGACTAAGGTCATAACTCCTGACAAGGTGGTGAAAAAACTAGAGAAGCTAAGACTTTTTATGTACGAGCTGCGTAATCATCTTGTGGAGTAGGCAATTGAACAAGCGCCTTGAAAATCAGACCAATATGAAATGTCTGTAGAGAGCAGACCCATATTCAGAAGAGTATGACAGGTGAGAAGACAAGAGATGCTGGACTAACTCAAAAAGATCATATCAAGAACATTTAAAGAAGTAACTGCCATGTTTGAGGCTGTCCAAGCCAAGAGTTTGATATCTGTCACTGTAGAAATTACTTGTGTCTATTACAAAATTTGCCCTTTTCTATGAGGAGTTATCAGAGGAAGAGCTTTATTAGAAATACCAACACTGAGAAGGCACCTGAATGCAGCAGAGATTGACCTCGAAGAAGTCAAAGACTGGTCAATACTTGACGTTCTGAAATTCATAGCTGAATGGGACATCCTATAATCTCTCCAATATCGCTCAGTGAGCCTACAATTATTTCTTACGATCTGTGTGTCTGTGGCATCATGTGTGAGAAGTTTTTCAAAGCTAAAGTTTATAAATAACTATTTGCGATCTACCATGGGACCGTCAAGGCTTTCTGATCTTACAATATTATCAGTTGGAAGTGATTTAGCAAAAGGAGCTGATTTCGATGAAGTAATTAACAATTTTGCAGCTCTAAAGGCCAGGAAAGGAAATTCGGACTCTGAGGAGGTCTATGGGGGTGTCTTGAGGGGTGTGACACCATGAATTACCAAACTGGGTGACACCAACCCTAGTGATGCCACGGTATTACCGTCTTTAAAAATTATAAAACATCTCTATATGTTACCTTTGTACAAATTACATATAGAGATGTTTCATAATTATTCTATTGTCATAGTGAGTTTTTAATATAATTCCATTTGATATTAAACTGGCGAAATAAATATGTGAAAAAAGTTTTCTTTAATAACACTATTTATAAATAGAAAGTTATACAACATTCATATGGAATTTACCAAAGAGTCGTATACATAGTTCCTAAAATTTTAGTTGTTCAAATTCTGATAATAATGATATCAAGGATTTTATAAGGTTATAATAAATATTAATTTAAACAATAATTTTTTCATTTAAATTCTCTTTCAGCATTATTTTGCACTTTATAAAAACGAAATATTTTGTTTAGTTATAAATCATTTGTAAGGTGATGTTAGTGTTAAATTTTTGTTGTTTAAATGTATCGAAAAGAATCATTATTAGAGACCCTTGATAACTTTGCGGGTTCACCAGTTCAAACCCATGAAATTAACGTATTACTATTTTTTAAGATTTATATGACTTTTTAAACGACGAAATTTTGTAAATTTTACAAATTCATTTACTAAAGAATAATTAAATAAATAATATTGTTTTATAATTTTAATTAAAACAAATGAAATTTATATATTTTTTTAAAAATAAAATATTATTCATTGAATTCCAGTTGAAATTATTCAATTAATATTATTCGGAGATTTCATTTCATTCGTTTAATATTTCTTTCAACAGTTCCAAATCAAAGTTCGGAGTTAATTCAACACTAAAACCAATCTCAAATTATTTGACAGATCAAATGAAATAGAAATTTTGAAGTTTTTCAACATATATCCAATACACTTTTGACAAAACAACAAATAATTTTCTATGGAAACTTTTTATCAAAATAATAATATAGTATTTTCAATTATTCAATTATTATTTTTCCCAGATGAAAATAGATCAGTAAATTTAATGCAGTTATATATTTAATTTTTAATTAATATTTTTCGAAATTAGAATAAAATTTTTAAAAAAATCAACGAGAGACTTTTTTTTATAAATGAAATAATGAAATTTCAATATTAGCTTGTTTTGTTTTATTTTCATATGGTTTTGTAATGGGAAGTTTTGAATTTTTTTTATAATATTTTGGTTTAAAATTTATTTAGAAAATTATTTTTAAAATTTAAAATTTAATTTTATATAATATATAAAATTTTAGAGAAGCAAATTTTTCAGAAATTTAATTAAGTTACGAATTTATCTTCTATGGACTATGAATGATATCCATGGCCAGTGAAGCTGCTTTTGAAATTGTAAAATATCAGCTCTTTTCCAAGACATCAAAAGAAATTGAATTAAGACACATAAATTGTTTACATGTCCCTTTATTATATATATATATGTTTTTAAAGGAAATCTTTTAATGAAATCCAACTTATTGTAAAATAATGGGCTTGCTTAACCATTGCAAAGATAGTTTTTTTTGTTTTACTGTAATGTTTTTAATGGTTTATAATTTCAGAGCAAAACAAAGATTGACAAAAAAGGGATACTATAAAATTCTTCTAAACTTTTGCTATTTATTTATTCAATTACAAGTTCATCATAAAAAATATTTTATATAAAAGTAAAATAAGCATATTTTATTTAAATTTTTGAGTGTTTAAGTTGTTCGTCTCACTGCTGCTATGTTTTTGAGCTTACTTTAATTAAATTCTTAAAACATGAAATATTGAATATGTAGATAAAGGTTTTGCTTAATTATTTTATCCATTAAAATCTAAAACATAGTCACTGTAAAATGTTGGTAATTGTAGTAAATGTTGACTAAAAATGTTGTTAATTATTCAATGAATAAGTTGTTAAGGTATTTAATAAAAAAATATTTTATTTTCAATGAATTATTTCTATAATTTAAATTCAGACATCGACATTTTCAATAGAAAATGAAATACTTTTTCAAAATGCAAATAATTTCAAAATCGTTTCGAAATATTTTTTTATTTTCATATAATTATCTCGACGCAATGAGCAATAATGATAGAATTAATATGATAATACAATTGCCATTAGTAAGAGTCTCTAGATTTAAATTAAATTTCTTTTCTAATGAAATTTTGTTTGAAAAAAAGATTTATATATAAAAGATTAAATTTCATTTTAATAAAATCCAAAGATAAAATGTGAAATTTTGGACACGTGTAGATTTTTGAATAAAAATTTATTTTTAATAAAATTTCTATTACTATTCAGTGGCACCGGTTCTTTATATGCTCTGTGGGGGATACTGCAATTCCCTAATATTGGCTGATTGCTTCCATATATTAAAATAATACTTAAATGACAATAATTTATTTTGAATTTTTAATGGCCGTTGGAGAATTCTGAATTTTATTCAGATTGGGTAATACAAATATAAATATATTTCACCATCATTAAAACAAAATCTAATACCACAAATTATAGTAAAAGCTTAAATTTAAATCTTAAAAATTAACATTATTATTTTTTCAAAATAATTGTTTTATTAATGTTTGTATTTTTATATTCAAGTTTCACCTCTCTCACGTAACCTCTCTTTTGAATACAAAAATAAAAATTATTTTCTGAAAGGTTTGAAAATATATAATATTACTAAAAATCAAAAATCAATATTGAACGGAGGTATGTTTGAACGCCAAATGAAAATTTAATAAGGTGTTCACAGGGAAAGTTAATGCGAAAAAACAAATTAATTAAAATTATTTAATCGGTAATGGAAAGCCCGAGCCCATGGGAAACCAGAGCGCTGAAGGAAACTCGAAGCGCAGTGAGACCCGAGCCATCGGATAAAAGAGGAAATATTTTGAGTCCTAATCAAGGGTAAACAAATTAAAACAATTAGCAAACCTCAGATGTTGACTTAGGATTCCCAGGGAAAAAAATGAATTGCAATTCTCTAGATAATTGGCCTCTCAAAAACAGTATAAAAAGATAGCTCAGAAATAAGCAAGCGGATAGCGGGTCAAAGAAGAAAAAAGGAAATCAGTTGATCAGAGATCTTGAGCGAAAAGTGCAAATAGTGACAAATTGTATTTTGATTGAAATTAAATAAAATTATTCTGTGTTGCTTGTCGATTTATTTGGTTGAATAAGAACACGAGGAGTCACGGAGAGAACCGACTTTCAAATAAAAACCCAACATATCTGATTTTATTTATATATTTTATTTGCATTTTTAATGTAAATTATATCTAGGAAACAAAATTGCATTTTGAAAAGTAAAAGTTAGAATCAGACAAAATTTAGGAAATATGAATTATCTATCTAGTTAAGTGTCATAAATAAAATTCACTTAAAAAGACAAAAATTAAAACTTGAATTAAAAGAGCAGTCATTTGACTAGTAAAACATTTCACTGAGTTTGTTATACGTAAAGAAAGTATTTTATAAAAGGATAAATAAAGATATGATTATCAATATCATTATTTTTATAAATCATGAAAAATCAAGGGCTAATTTGAACAGTTTGGTTGTTTTAACTATGTAATTTTATTGGTATATTTTGTGTTTTTCCCCTCAGATATTTATAAAATTATTTTGTTACTCGAGTATGAGTTTTGAAAAGTGAAAACGTTTTATTCATGACATTGTGTCATAAATTGTAAATGTAAAATTGGGTAAAAATATGGTTGCTAATATCATTTTTTCAAATTTGTTTTCTCAGATGATTTATACATAATAGATTTATTTTCTTGAAACACAATTTAACACGATAGTAATAATAATAATAATAATAATAATAATAATAATAATAATAATAATAATAATAATAATAATAATAATAATAATAATAATAATAATAATAATAATAATAATAATAATAATAATAATAATAATTATTATTATTATTATTATTACTATTATTTTTATTATTTTTATTTTTCTTTTTTATTAATTTTCCTTTCATTTTTTTTACAATTTAAGAATTTTACGAATAAAAACTATCAATTAATTTGCAGACAACGACTGTAATTGTTTACCTGTTTCCTTTTTCAATGTCAAATCTTGAAAAATTGCTTACGTAATATTTACCATTGAACATTGAATATTATATATAAAGACATTTTAATGCATTTTTGTCTTTAAGATTAATGAAAAATTATAAATAATTAATAAGCTCTAAACCGTAACTTGCATTGTCGTAAAATCGTTTCTATGAATAAAAGTAATTTGAATAAAGCGATTTTCTTTGTAAAACATATACAATTAAAATGATGTAGTGATGTCTTTTTTTATTAATTCTTCGATTGAAATTTAAAACAAAAGTTACAGCGACAAATAAAAAAATAAGAAAAGCGATACCAAGGAAATCTTAACAATGGAGAATGAATCAATTCAGGATTTTTACAGTTTTACATGACTTTAAATAACTTGTATAAAACATAAAGGGAAGTTTGATTTAACCGAATTAAGCGTCTAAATCATTATGTAATATTTGTGATTTCATAGAATTGTAAATATATTGAGAGTGTGGCAATTTTATTATGTTAATTAAATTAAAAAATCAATTAAAATAATTACAATTATTAACCATCTGAATAAGAATTGTTTAAATGTATGTTGTTGATTGATTCTGTTTATTGAGTTCCTTATTGATATATTAGTAAATTACAAAAATTAACCAATTAGATTTATTATTATTATTTTAGTAGCGCAAATTAAACAATTAAATTAAACAAATAATAGGAAAACCAAAATATAGAATTTATAATGAGGAATTTGGAATTTAAAATTTCTCAAATATTTTTAAAATATCTTTATAAAATCTTTTATAAACAATTTCAAACTCTAGAATTCAATATTTTATTTTTTATTACTTTACATTCTTATAATTTTCAAAATTTTAAATTTAATTTAAATTTATTAAAAATATTTAATGAATAAAATTATAAGCCGCTCGGAGCCATTTATTTGTTTTTACTGTACCATGACATTTTAAGTTGCGCAATCTAAAAAAAATCCAATTGTATCAAAATCCCTTTTGTCTTCTTTAGTATTATTATCTCACTATGGTATTTAATTATTTATACTTTTAAATTATAAAGTTAATGTAACCTTTAATGTTACATAGATAAGATCACAATTGAAAGATTGGGAATGAAAAAGAATAAATGTTGAAAATGTCAATCAGTATGATATTGATACAAATTAAAAAGGTAGTATATGATAGTTTCATTAATAGAAACCATTTTTACTGAAGAGTTTTAATATATTAGTAAAGCATTATTTAACGTTTGAGTATTTTCTAAAATACTACCAGTTCAAATTAGTTGATAAATTGTAAAAACAATTTAAAAGTTATTTTCATTTTTAAATATATATAATGTATAAAATCTTACATTCTCAGTAAAACCCATTCTAAATTGTTCAAAAAAATAAATAAATATTTAAATTTACTGAAAAATATATAATAATAATTATTATCTATTTATATTCGAAAGATTTTCATAATTTTTATATTTTTTATATTTAATGTTTTTGGAAATTTAGAAAAATGAAAAAAAAATTTCTTTATTTTTTTTCCTTTATAAAACTTTGAATTATAAGTTTCCTTGTATGATTATATGTTTTCTAACTTATTAAACGTTGTTGAAAAATTAATAATTTATAAAAGAAATTATAAAATTTCATTAATATGTTTTCTCTCTTAGCAAATTATTTTTTAATAGTGGATTTAAGTTTTTAATTTTAATTAATAAGAATTTATATAAATATTTGAAATGAAATAACAGACATTGCATTCATAATACGCCAAAACTGATTATGACAACAGTTATTACAATTTCAAAATTATTCCGAAAAAACGTTTATACTTTACTTGCATACATGCAAGTCAAACTAAATAAATTAAAACAATTTATGCCATTATGTTAAAGATACTGTAGACAGAAAATTAATTTTAAAATGCTATGATGAAAAATTTAATCCATTTTTGAAAATTATTTTGTGAAAAGATAAATTTAAATCTAACAATAAATGGTGTAAAACCTTTTAACTTGAAAAAAAAGATAAAATTTATAGGAATGCATTGGAAAAATGATTCAAATTGTATAATAAAATACACTTAATATGATAACTGATATATTTTCTAAGACAGAAAATGAGCTAGAAAAGTTTTAAGAACTTCGTCAATAATGTTTGAGAGAATGATAGAAAGAATATAAACTAAAGATTTACCATTTTAGTTGTCTTCAGCTAACATCGTTTTATTGACGTGTGTCTTTGTTTATTTGTTGTTATTATAAGTTGATTTAATAAATATAAACAAGTTTTTATTCGATTTCATTAAAATTCCCAAGAAAAATATTATATTCGATGATTGTAAAATCAAGAAATCAAATTAAAATTGTTACTTATGATAATTATTATCGGGTTAAATATCAATTGCTAAAATATCTTATATAAAATTTATAAAATAAATTCAGAAAATTTTGTGATTTCCTATGAATTCATCAGCTTGATTGCAAATGACTTTTTTGTCTTCGGTCTATTTTAAAAAAAATTAAAACTGTTTTTAAATATTTGAATATAGAAGAATTTGCTTTATAAATTGTTTTAATCCATAAAAGCATGATCTCTTGTTTTAATAATCAAGACTTAATTAAGTTCATTTTCTCGCCAAAAAATATTCATTGTTTTATTTCATGGTGTGACTTAGTCGGCTCCTTGATCAATTAAGCTGACAGTAATTAATTTTTTGATATTTACCAACTGATGAACACAATATTATCATTATTTTGTCACTATTTTAAATATATTTTATGTTGCGGATACTTTCACATAGAAAATAACATCTAATCTTTGTCTAGGTAATTGAAATTTTTTGAGTTTAATTAAATTTAGAGTTTTAAATATTTTAAAATTTACATTTATAATAAACTTTCTGTATTACCGATTGAACAAATATTTCATTCTCAGCTTAACTTTAATTAAATATTAAAAATCTAAAATAAACTAATTTTAAAATACAGTATTGAATTACTCATAAAAAACTTTTCTAATTTATTGGACAATTACTCTGTATAAACCTATTTGGTTATTACTGTTAAAGTCGGTACTTATTATGACTCCTCGTGTTCTTTGTCTTAGTTATTAAGATAAAACCCAACACAAAGCACTTTATGTCAGCAAATTTTGATACATGTCTATTTCCCCCGGAATATGTCATTTTGATTTATTTTCAAATTTTTAATTAATTTTAGATTTTACTATTAATTTTAGATGTTACACATTCAAACTTATTTTGGTACTTCCGTGTTATCTTACCCCCAAAAATTAAATTAAAAAAGAACACATATAATTATTATATTTATTTTCTAAATGACAGTTATAAACTCAGCAAATGTTTGTAAAGAGTTTGTAAATGGTCATCCAGGTGGCCAGAAAACCACAATGTCGGTGAGAATAGTGTCGAACACATCGACACTGTTGCTTAGAACACGTTTGCGCCACATAAACTCACATAGTCACATAATCACATAAATCACAGATAGCCTTAATAAATTCATGTTCAATAACGTCATCAATAATGTATTCTCTCATTTTTATATTGTTATTTTAATTGTATTTTATAATTTAATTTTTGGGGGTAAGATAACACGGAAGTACCCTTATTTTGAGCTTTTTTATACGAACTCCAACAAATCAATATGATATTAATATGATAATTGTAAAATTAAAAATATATTTTCAAGATATTTCAAAATCATTTTTAAACTGATTAGTTATTTCAATTTTCTACAACAACGTCTGACTTTGACAACTATTTCAGTCCTGCACTCAATTTTGAATTATCACATAAAATTTATTTGCCTAATTTTAAAAATTAGAAATATTCCGACATTCAATTAAAAACCTAATTTTAGTTGGAATCAATCACAGTCTTCTACTTTAGTGATTTAGATATTAAAAGTTTGTCTTTACACATATATGGTATTCGACCTAATGTCTTTCACCATATTGTTAAAAGAAGAGAAAGATTGATATACAACTTTTTAAATATTATATTTTATTCAAATGCTAAATTTACAAATCATGAGTTTGATAAAACAAAACTTCAAATTATTAATCTTGTTTTTATTTTCTCTGCATTAAACTCGATTTTGTTAATTATTTCTTTACTTTTGTTATAAATATACATTGTTATAAATATTTTGATTTTTATAAATCTTTGTTTATAATTGATATTTTTATAATTAATATTTTTAAAATTTTTAATTTTTTTCAATCATATTTTCTTTACAGGTCTCTCTATCATTACCGCAATTTCTTTTATCCGGTCTCTAGAAACGTGCTTAATATTTTATTAAATAATTAATCTTAAATTTAAATTAAAATTTATTATAATGATGTAGATTATTCATTATTTCAAATAATTAAAAAATATATTTTCTAATAAAATAATTGTCTAAATAGTATGTTTTTTGAAATTTAAAATTATTTAAAATTATATTTAAATCTTTCTAGAACTGCAAGAGATTATGATGATAGTAAAATCGTAAAAGATTTATTAACTTTTTATCTTGAAACAATTATTATGATCATTTTACAGAGTATGAAAATGTCATTATTAATCCTAATTTAAAGCAAAATTCATTTTAATCATAACTTTTATCATTCAGTTGAAAATACGAAAATTCGAAATTCTTTTTTTTTAATTAAATTATTTTTAATGTTATTGAAGTCATATTGAAAATATATATATGCGAGAAATATATTTATTTTTAATAAAAAAGCAACCGAAAAGTTTTAATTTATTTATTATTGAGATAAATAGTTTTTTTAAATAATTTAATAAATATTGCGCATATTTAATAAATAACTAAATAAAAAAATCACCAAAATTTGAAATTGTTTTTATTTCTTTAATAAATATTATTGAATAATAAATTTACATTATCTATAAGAAGTTGACTGCTAAAATTAATTATACCCTAAATATTTGAAATCTCGTCTTAAAAATGTACTTTAGCTCACCTTCAAAATCAACGGCTCATAATTCGAGCGAATATTCCTCCTTTTCATTATGTTACCAAAACATACTTTTAACTTTTTATAAGTTATTTGTAATGACATGATGCCGTTATGATATAATCATTTAAATAAACATTCTTAAAAAATTTGCTGTTGATTGAATTTAAAAAGGATTTTGAGGTAATCAACAATATGTAATTTTATAATGTCTCCAATAATTTTCAAAAAACACAAAGTCTTTTACATTCGGAACTAATAATGCTACTCAACCCTTCGATTCAAATTTGTCTTAAGGCAAAGTATGGAAATGAGGGTACCAAATTAATTACAACAGCGAATTAATTGCTTTATATAGGATAGAGCTTTTCTTAGGCCTTCTATTGGTTTAAAAGTGGAAGAATTACTACTATTCGAATTTTAGTTGAAACTATCAATTGACATAGAATGAAGAATTATAATTCGATGTTTTAATTAATTTGGTACTTCCGGAAATCCTAGTAGGTGTCACGATGTATTATAAAGGCTGTGTCAAAATATCATGTACCTTATTTATTGTACTGATTTATAGTCTTACAAACATTAATATGAATATTAATAAATTAAACAAAAGACCAAAGGTAAAACCAAAAGTTAAATATTAAATTTATATATCTGTAGTCAAATTAAAAAAAATCAAAAATAGTGAAATAATTGTTATTTCGATTTAAAATTTACTATTAAAATAGAATTTTATATTATTAAACATTTTAATTTTCTTTACCATTGATGAATTATTTTCCATTTTTTTTCTTTTAAATGACAAGAATAAATTGAAATTAAAATAAAATGCGGTATAATAAAATTTCGAATTGTAATCATTTTATTTAATTTCCAAAACTAAAAAAAAGATTACATAAATTCAGAAAAATTGAAACCAAATTTATCAGTGAAATTATCAATAAGAAATATATTTGAAAACTTTCGGCTTGAGTGATTTTCTTGACAATAAAGTCTGAGTTTAAAATATAATTTCTTTGGTATTTGAAGGATTAGACTTTAAATAACCAATTAGATTATTCTAGTTTAATTTTGTTTTATTCTGTATTGCAAATAAAATGTTTTCAACTGTAGAAAATTTAAATTGATTTGGATATTTCTCGATTGTTCATTTCGGATTACAATAATTAAATTAATAAATAATTAAAAATTAAATAAAAAAATTGTAAATGTTTATCAGTCAATTAAATGTAAAAATAAGAAATTACACAAACAAATGGTATTGTACATCGTATACGATTCGCACTGGCGTTCAACATGTTAAATCTTTGTTGCCTAATAATATTATTGCAATATAAATATAAAATGGAAATTTTCAATTCTTTCCATGAAACATTTTTTCAATTAGCATAAGTAAAGAAATTTTTTTGTTTTACTAGATAAAAAAATTTAAAAGTTTTATGCTATTTAAACCAAAATTTTAAAGAAATATTTGTACTATTTCTATAAGTATATTTAATGAATTAAATACTTGTGCATATTAATTGAAAATATAAACATCAGAATAAATAGCAATTTCATTATCAACTTTCATTAATTTCATTGTAAACGATTTAACACGGAATTTCTGTACAGCTTTTTTCAAATGCTTTTGTTTAACAGAAAAAGAGATGTTTAATTTTATTAAATAAAATATTTTGAATGTAAATTTTATCAACAAGCGTTAGATTTTAGCAAATGGCGTAAATTAACCAAAAATGAAGTTTATTAAATCTGAATATTTATTATTAATATTAATTTATATTTAAGTTTAATAGTCAAAAGATCTCATAATTGGATATATTTCAGGCGCGAGTAAGGAAGAAAGATTGGAAAGTTCTTATCGTAGATCAATGGTAAGTTTCATTAATTTTTAAAGCAATACGATATCATATGACAAAATGTCGCCAGTCTTTTAGTCAGTAATTGAAATAGATGTTTCTATTGTTATCAAGATAAACACGTCGCCAAAGATTTGGAAGCTGACCATTTTTGCAATGGATATGAAGTAAACATTTTAATATATTACTTAATTGTCCAGTTAATAATTCATAATACTGACAGTCATTTATTTCCATTCTCATATGAAGGTCCATTAGGCCTTGACGCTATAAATTTTAATTGTAAAGTTAATTAATACGGTGACCACTAATATGAATTGTAAATACGAATATTTATGCTGTTTAAAAAGACATCCAATTTTCGAGCAAAATAATAATGACATTTGCAAAATGTTAAAACCTTTTTTAACCTTTAACCATTTTAATATAAGGATTTGTAATCTATTAATATGACCTTGGATTTAAACAGTTTTAATTGGTTTTTATAATGGTGATAATTTCTAATTTAATAGTGTTTTATTTTAATTTGATTATGTTAATTTTATATTAAAAATATCATTTCATATCATTTCATTCTAAAAGATCTTAAACAATTTATGGATATATTATATAAATTTAATTTAAATAAATATTAAATATTTAATAATAAAATATAAAATTAACATAATCAAGTTATAAATTAACATTATATTTCAAGGTTATAAAACAAAATTTAAAATGCTTAGTAAACAAATTATGTAATTTTATGTAATCCATTCAGCAACATTCTCTCGCCTTCAATATCAATTATTTTTAACAGTAAATGTAAATCTCTTTTAGTCTTAAAATAATTAAGAAATGAACCACAGAATTAAAAGCTTATCTTTATTTAATATTTATATATAAAATAATTCTTTTATTATATAAGATTTGTTGAAAATTAATTAATATTTAATCAAATAGAAACGAAATCAAAATATTGTTGAAATTTATTTACAAATATTAATTATATGTTTTAATTAACTAAATTCTAAGCCATGAAAAGTTCATGAAAATAAATGAAGTTTTTCTGGGATGTTTAATTTTAGATTCAAATAATTCAACGAGATTTTCATATTTTTATATTTTCTTTATATCATCTTTAAGGAAACCCATATAAATAGTAATTGTCTTATGAATTTGTCTATTTTCTACCACGAAAGTATTTTATTTGACTTTGGACAAAATATTATACACTTGAAATTTTGCATTTTTCAACACACTAAAATGTTGATGTAATTTTCACATTTTCTTTTTTTTAAAATTATTTTAAAATTATATTGAAGCTCCTTGTAAATCAGATATAAGTTCAAGGCTTCTTTAAGCAGTGTATTTTCAAATTAATATGGAGTTTGTCGTGGAGTATTTCGTTATCAAAAAAGGTAAGTTAAAAGGTAAGGTAATATTAGCAAAATTTATATTTATGAGGAAACAGTGTCATTGCTACGAGAATATGATTCGGTAAGTCTACTTATTGTAAAGAACGGTTTTTTTCACAATATATATATATATATATAGTAAGGTATTGTACTTCTTTTATACTTTTCATTACAAAGAAAATTAACACTTACTTTTTAAATGATCTTTGTTCTTCAAGGTTCTCGTGTACCTTAGCAAAGGAATTGAAATGCTTAGAATTACTTAAACCTTTTAACCAGTTTAAAAAATGTTGATGAACAAAAAATTAATTGAAACTAATATAATAACACATAATGATAAAATTTTAAAAATATTTTCATCTGATTTCATTGAAAAATTTAATTGTTCTATTTCCTAATTAAAACAACAGAAGCTGACAAGAAATTGATTAAATTATAAAATACTTGTGACGAATAATTGAGTTTGAAAAGAAAATAATTTTCAAGAAATTAAATAATTGGCACATTTATATAATGATTTTGGTGAAGAAATTTTATCAGTTATTTTATTTAAATTACATTTTGATGAACTATTTTGAAAATGACGATGCATAAAATTATAGTTAATTTAAATTTTTGTATATTATTACGAAACAATATGTTTGTTTTAATTAACCTGGCAACATTGAAATTTAGACATAAAGTTTTATGAGTAAAACCAATTAGTATTTTATTAACCATAGAAAAATAATCATATTGTGTAGTACGGAAAAGATACTCATGCGTAAAATTGACGCATGTTTTAATTAGCTGCAGGTCGAGGTTTATTAATTTATTTCAATAAATTTTATGTGATTATTTATTTACACATATATAAAAATAATAATATTAAAAATAATTTACTTATACTCTTTTATTTATTAAAAACCAAAAACTTTAAATTTCTTCTATAAATCAACGAAATTATTACTCTTTCATACGAAAATTTATTTTTTACCACAATAATCAGCCTTTTTTATTAAAAAAGCAACAATTAGCACATCTTATATATATATATATATATATATATATATATATATATATATATATATATATATATATATATATTAGGGACATATAGTTATATAAAAATCAGTTACAAACAGCTTTGGCACATATCAACGTTATGCTCACAACATATAATTGTTTTTGCAAGACGCGTTTGCAGTGACACTTACTTTATCGACACGTACACCACACGGCAGCTCCAAGCAACGAATGAGATGTCCTAAACGCACTTTTATAGATTCGCGCAATTTAGAAAGTGAGAGCAATATTTTGCAAACGCATTTGTAAATTTTACGCAGACTATCTTGATATTCATTGAACTAATTAAATCATTTGTTTTATTAAAAGAATTAGTAAGAAAAACACTAAAATCCTCAGATGCGGCAAAAATTAAATATACATTTATTTTATACTTTCAATAGGCAAGCGGATTAAGAAATTTGTAACCCATAATGTTTGTTAGACAAATATTTTCAGCCGTCAAATCATCACTATAAAGAATATTAAGCTCCACACTTAATATTGAAAAATACATATTGAAATATACATTTACATTTATGACTTTGAATAAATCCCAAATTATAAAATAAATTGTATTTAACTCATTGTGAACATCTGCAAAATTGACTGGACAGACAATGCATTAATTGAGTTAGATATCAAATAATACGTGTTCAGAGACAAACAAGACTCTTCCCATCTTCACATGATATTAAATGAAATAAAAATATGAATATTTCTACAACTGCCAAAACAGAAAATATTAAAAATTTTAAAATAAATTTTTCTAGGATTAACCAAACATTCTTCAATCATATAACAATATGATGATTTTTATTGATCGGTGTAGTATTTGATAATGACAGTTAAACTGTCGAAATATATGTATGTGGCTATTTATACATACAGTATGTATACGCAATTGGCTATATGTATGTGGCTATTTATACATACAGTATGTATACGCAATTGGCTATTTATACATACTGTATATATAAGAAATTAGCTATTTATACTTACTGTATCATGTTGGCTATTTATACTTATTTTTATTATTATTATATAGTCAGAGTTTATCCGACAAGATATTCTGTCCCCCTATGGGTACTGCTCGTAAGGGTAATAGTCGCAAAGGTACTGCTAAAAATATTCAAGGCATAACTTTAACAAAGAAATTCTCAATATTATACTTTAAATATACACTCAAACTAAAATTTATTAACACATTCACATTCGTCATCTCCGCATTTCATAACATTTTCAACAACATGATACAGTAAGTATAAATAGCCAATTTCTTATACATACAGTATGTATAAATAGCCAATTGCGTATACATACAGTATGTATAAATAGCCAATTGCGTATACATACTGTATGTATAAATAGCCACATACGAAATATATTGCAAAAATATATTTTTTTAAATTGTGTTCTTTTAGTTAAAATATATTTTGCAACTAAATTTTATATTTGGAATCAATGGACAAAATTAGATATAAAAACATAAAATTTTAATTGATTCGTTATGAAATTAAATCAAACATAATTTTACCATTCACTATACTTTGAAACATTCAGTAATAAATAGAATGCATATTTTATATAATAATTCCGAAGATATTTACAAAGTCAACATGACTGATAATTTAATTCAGTTTCGGAAACAATAAAATTCTTGAGTGAAATGTCATTATATGTCTTTTTATTATCCGCTCTCAAATCTTTTGATGCATTTGGCATTTCTAGCTTCCAAAATTTATCGAAATTATTGTAAATATTTAGGCAAAATATTTCAATCTACAAGCACAAATAACACATATTTGTTGGGTTCATTTTGTCAAGTACCCTATGTAACAGAAATTTATCATAGAAAATATTGGAAAGAAAATTTGTAAATTTTTGAATTATTTTTACATAAATGTTTAAATATACTTTTTGACATATGAAGTTATTCAAAGAAATGTAAAGATAAAATTCAAATTCAAAATTAAAGGATTTTCAGAGCAAACTAAATTAAAAAATCAAAAATATTTTTCAATAAGATAAAAAGAAACTTATAAAAAATGAAAATATGAATGTAAAAAATCAATGCCAACACCACAGAAAGTAATTTCAAAAGTACAAACTAATTAATTAATTAATTCAAATTTGATTGGCTGCATTAATCAGCTGTTTAAAATAATAAAATTACAGAGTTTGACTGGAAATATTGCAGTCTGTCAAGCTAAAGTAAGGTAGTAAAATTTATATTGTAAAAATGGGAAATGATTTTTGATCTAGTTTGCAAAACGAAATTGATTAATGTTAATGCAATGTATAAAAGCCGAGAATGGCTTAATACAATTTTCTTGTTGTGATCAGCAGAGAAGACCTTATTAGTGTTCAAAAGTTGAAGATCTTCGAGTAATTGATAACTTATGACTTATCTTAAATATCATTTACTAAGAAAAATAGTTTATCCTTGGTAGATTTATGCAACATGTGAATACACTTTGAATGGGAAAATCAGACATTTATTGTCATATCAAGAATGCACGACGCCAGATTAGAAATGTATTCCTACGGATTATCCGTAAATCCCTACAAAGCAAATTGTTTAAAATATAAAATAATAAAATATATTACTATTTCCGTATAGAATGACTTATATTTTCAAAATTAAGAAGCTGGAATTGTATTTTTTTATTATTACAAAAAATGACATTGAAGCGTAAGTGAATATTTAACAGGTTTAGAATTACTCAGTTTTACACTCGAAACGTTTATTTTTGTGCTAATTTGCCTATACAGAATCTTTGATTTTATTCATGCTTGTTGTTTTAAAAATGTAACAAAATGAGATTTTTCCCATATAATGTCCCCAGATATATCTTGTAACTATTTCATTTTTAGTTTCTATTATAAACTTGATATGAAATATTAAAGGTGGGAATAAAATAATAATTCTAGAATCTAGATTCAAATGATAAATATTGACACTGCACAATATCAGCAAAGCTTTCTACAAGAGGACCTCTAGACATTTCCCTGAATATACTTCAAATAACTCTCAAGTGTATATTAAATCATTCTATAAAAATAGGAATTACTCTTAGAATTTTAATTGCTTCAATAAGCATGACGAATTCATTTATAAATGAAAAGAAATAAAAAGTCTATATAAAATACCTAAATAAAAAAATAATTAATTATAGGAAACTATTTATGGGGATATTTAAAAGGGATTTCACTAACAATTTCGTAGAAAATAATTATACTTAGACTACAAATCCAGACAATTATAAAATAGTATTATTAAAATCAATAGCAATTATATTAAAATTATTATTACTAGTAATTATTTAGAAATATTTTTTTAAAATAAATAATTATTACAAGAGAGGAAAAATCAAAATCACCTTTTATAAAATATTTTCACTCGAGAATTTTTAAATGTTTCATCTTCTATTATTTCAGAAAAATAATTTTAAAGTCCCAATCAATTATCAAAGCTTATCAAAAGTCTTCAATTTAAAATAACAGTCTCACTTTATATTATTATGTCATTTGCAAATATCATTTAGTTTTCTGTGGTACATTTTTTAACCCTTAAGTGCATGACTTTTCTAAATTCAAAAATAAAAATATTTTCAAAATGACAATATCACGCGTACAGAGACATCTATTAAAATAATTTGAAAACACAATAGCTCGACGTTTTGTTACACTTCTGCATAGAGGCGTAACTAGGGTATGACAGGTATGACACGTGCCTTGGGCGCCACAACTGAAGGGGGCGTAAAAAGCGCCTAACATATAAATATGCAAATGAAAATAAAAAAATGTTTTAATAGATATAAATATGTGTATTAAAAAACTACGTAGGAAAAAGCACGTATTCGCTTTTCGTTTGTTTGTCCATGTTCTCTATACCTCTAGCTCTCTTTCTCTCTATAAATGTGATTTTGTATTTGAAAAAAGAAATGCAGAATAGTAGCGTGTGTTGTGTTCTGTGCTAAAGCCGTTCGGAATACGGGGAATCCCCGTCGCGTACGATAAATGAGAATCGGTCTCTTTGCAGTCTGTTGCTCAATTCAAAATTCGTTTGCATTTGATTTTCGTTTATACATAGTTGATAGTTTTTCGATCCTGAATAATATCTAAATTACGTTTTAAACGACAAATTTGTTGAGTGTTAAAGTGGCCAGTGTTTTTTCATAAATCTAAGAGATATTAGAGATATTTTTATATTTTTTTAAGTAGTTAAAATTGCTTTTAAATTTAAATTCTATTCTACTAAGAGGGAACATTAATAAAAATGTTAATTTCTTTACTATTGAAATGATGTACTTCTTGAATAATATCATATATTTATTCATATGTTTATAAAATTTTATTTCGTGAATTTTTAAAAATGGCTGTTAATCAGTGTTCGTATTTAAAACAATAATTTAAATTGCAAATTATAAATAATTGTTTTCTTTTTTTATACTTTAGAAAATAGTACCTGAGAATTGAGAACCATGAAACGTTCATTTGAGAAGAAGAAAGAAAGTGGCGCTGTAGGTCGAAAAAGACGATTGTTAGAGGCAAAAGAAGTAGATAAAGGAAGCAAAACTTTAATGCGTTTTTTTAAAAATTGAAGCACAAACACGATTTCTTCAGAATGTCCTGAAAGTTCTGCAAATTCTAAAGAATTGAAAGATACTGGGCTAAATTCAACTGAAAAAGAATTTGATACGATATGAGTTGATATGAGTTATCATCCAAAACTAACAATTCTAATATGCCAGCAAAAAGCATTATCATTTAAAATTACCGTATATACTCGTGTATAAGCCGATCCGTATATAAGCCGAAGTGAGTTTTTATAGTCAATTTTTTGTCCAAAATCAAGTACCCGTATATAAGCCGAGGTAAAAAAAATAGCTAAAATCTGACGAATTATTTAAATAATCACAAAATCTTGTTTTTGACATGTGTACAATTTGAGAAATTCACAATTGAGCAACATGTTAGATAAATAATAATTAAATAATAATTAATATAAAATTGATTAAATAAATATTTTTAATCTTACAAGAGTGTTAAATTAAATATGATTTTTTAAATTAAAATTAATGTTTTTTTGGCTGGCAAAAAATATTGGTTTTTGTTACCCGTATATAAGCCGAATGGAAAAAATTAGCTTAAAAAATTGCCCAAAATTTCTCGGCTTTTACACGAGTATATACGGTACATAAAAATAAAAGCCAAAATTTGAAGGTTAAAGGTTATAATGTTAAAAATACCATTGTTATTTAATGTTTTCATAAAAATTTATTCATGAATTTCGGAGGCAGGTTGTAACAAACACAAGAAATGTCAATGTTTCACCTGTCATATTCGTGGTGGAAATAATTACAGTGTCTCATGTCACATTCAACTTCATGTGTAGAACAAATAAAAAAAATCAAAATCAAATATAAATGCTAAGCTAAAATATAAATTTGGAAATGTTAATAAATATTATAAATAATTTTTTTTTACTTTAATAATATGCAAAAATAAAGAAAAAATTTGAACAGATAAATAACAAATTGGCATGAAAAATATTTTTATTAAGAAAGTTATTATCATATTTACCACGCATAATTAATTTAATTTGTTTATCGGACCGATTCAAGTAGGAAATAAATTTTCTAATTTTAGGATAAATATTTCTACTTCAAGACATTTTCTTTGAAATAAAAACTCTGTTTGGAAAACTAATCAATTATTTGTCTCAGACTTTTATTTGTCAAATTAACAGTATCAACAAATCATGAAAAGTTATAACAATAAATTTCTATTTATATAATAATTTAAATAAAATACTTCAACATACTCCTTAATTAAAAAACATTAACCTTTTCGCGACATGCCATTTTCCTATTAAATATGCCTATAAGACGGACAGTTTCCTATAAACTTCGATAGTTATCAAGTATGCAAATGTGAAATAAGAACAACTACTGCCCGATTCATGCATGACAAATAAAATAACAGACAAGTTTGAACTTGCCTATAAACACAAATAAACATATCTAACACATAAAAAGGAAGCTTTCGTCATTCGTCACTTAAATTTTATGAAATTGGATAAAGACGGTCTTCAATTATTTGTCACGATTTTATTTTCACGGGTCTTCGGCGCGAAAAGATTTATAAGTTATTAAACAGCAACTATTATTGTTAACAAAAAGACAAATTGACAACTATAATTTACTTTAAAAATTGTAAGAAATTTAAATAATGTATTTTAAAAGAGGCAATTTAAAATAAAATATTTTAAAAATTATAATAAGATTTTACTGACTATTTTTAGAAATGATTTTTTTGAGAAAACTAAATTTATTTTTATTTCCATTTATGATTTGTGAAATAAATGTTAACCAATCTAGTCATATTTTACAGCAGTTAGTGAATAAAAATGGGTAACTGCATCTAACAATGGCCCGAAGACTTAAATTTAATAATCATAAAATTTATTTTTCAAAATATCTTTTTCTAATTTTTGATAGATCGATTCTAGACAGGAATTATTTATGATTTTATTCAATTATTAATAATTGAAAATAATTGTAAAAATCCACTAAAATGATTTAGAAATTTTAAAAATGGTAAGGCATAATGTGTAAAAGGTTAAGAACTTCTGATCTAAAAATTATTTTTGTTGGCTAAAATCAATTTCAATTTTCATATTAAACTGGGTAAATAAAAATCAACATTTTGTTTATAATTTGTAAAGGTTTCATTTATGTTTTAATAGAACTCTCGTACTAGATACCTTACACTTCGAAATGTTTCTTAATTGACAGTAAATAGTTTTATGTTAATTTTTTTAAATACAAATAAAGGCTATAGTATATATAATCTATCTATTATTTATATATTATTTATATATAATTTATATTATATATAATCCGAGTTTATCCGACAAGATATTTTGTCCCCTATGGTTATTAGTCGCAAGGGTACTGTTCATGCTTATTATTATTTTCTTATTATTTTATAATTGAGTGGGTGGCTTTAAGATGATATAGCTCAAATAAATTAGTATAATATATCACTAATAAAAATCGCTTTAAAAAATATCACATTTTATTTAATTATTTATTTAACTATCGTATCTATATTTCAGAAAAATCATTAGTTGAATCTTGAAGTATTGCTCTAATCTCTAGTTAATCATTTTTTTCAATCCTTCAAACCCATGAGACATTTTAACTCAAAGTGATATTTAAAAATTTAAAAATCCATGCTATAAAATCCAACATTTTGTTTAAATAATTTCAAAATTTATTTAAAAATACAAAGCTTTCAATTAACAAAATATTAACTATTACAAATTTAAACAAACAGCACAAATAAACACTGCCTTTTGATTTAATGAATTGCTTAATTATTATATTTTAAGTAAAATGTTTTATTGTTAATGTTGATTTTAACAAAGTTTTGACAATTGTTTCGGAAAATTAATATAGAAAATTTGGTTTACAAAACATATAGAAATCTTTTCCTGAAGTGCTTTTTCCATTCTTCACTACATGAATCTCCAATTATTTATCAATTTCTAATTCTTGATAAATAATTTGTTTAAATTCATTGTTTATTTTAAAATATTTATGTTTTAAGTTTAAAAAGTAGAATTATTTGAAATGTTTGTAAATATTTAAATTAAATTGACCACTGTAACAATTTCGATTTTATATAATATTTATGAAGAAATCTTTTTTCAGAGTAAACACATTAAAAATCCATTAAACAAAAACTAGTACAAAATTCTTGCAAAATAAATTAGAAAGCTGATTTGTGAAAAATAAATGAAAATATAAGGGTTCTCAATCTGCGTGTTTGAAATCTTTCCATTTCATTAAAATTACAAATTAATAAATATGATTGAAATTTGAATTTATTGTTTTTCAGTTTGAGAAATAATATTAAAACAAATTGAAAATAATCAATTAATGGTGAAAATGTTAGATTTGTTTATTTATTGCAATGGGTTTGTTTGAACCAAAAACACTACCCATTTTGTTGATGGAAGCTGTTGTAGTGCTTCTGACTTTCAACTTAAAAAATATATCGATTTAATAATTAAATTTAAAATAAATTATTGAATTAATTAAATAAAAATGATTGTTTAAATATTCAAAAACAATTCTTTAATTCATCCATGCTTCTTTCGAACACCATCGCTGTTAATTCTCATTAAAATCTTTTAAAAAAATGTCAAACACTCGAGAAGCTGAAACCATTGATTTCCAAGCTGAGATCTCTCAATTGATTAGCTTGATCATCAAAAGCTTTTATTCAAACAAAGTAATCTTCATTTGAGGATTGATTTCCAATGCTAGTGATGCCCTTGATCAAGTTCGTTACAAGAGCTTGCCGGATAGTTCAGTCTCGGATAGCCAAAAAGAGTTAATTATTAAAATTATTCCAGATATCTCGGTACAATTGCCAGATTAGGTACCAAAGTTCTCATGGAAGCCTTGACTGCTGGACCAGATATTTATATGATCGGTCAATTTGGTGTGGCTTCCAATAAATATATTGTACAAATTAGTTTTATATTCATACAGCTTTTAGTAAAACAATTGCAAAATTATTAGGACAAGTCCTCTCAATTTTAGATTAGAGAAAGATGATATTTCATAAACGATTCTGATAAATATATGATTTGGTCATATATAAAATATCCTTTTAAGAAGAATATAAACATTGATAATTCTTTATAAGAACTTTTTTTTCCAATTTTCACCACTGATTATTTTTTCCATTGAATTTATTAAAAAGAGAGCCTGAAGACTATAAATCAGTAATATATCGATGTTTTTTTGATACTCACGAAAAAGGCAGTGCAGAAAATCCGTGATTATCAAAAAACATTGATATATTAATGCTTTTTAGTCTTGAGGCTCTCTTTTTAATAAATTCATTGATAATTCAATTTAGAGATAGTTTCACGGTGGGAAATTTCCAAGTATTATATTGCAGGAAATAGAAAGATCATTTTCTATATTCAAATATGTATTGAGACATATGAAATAAACTAACATAAAACAATTTGATGATGGTTTCTGAGCTTTAAAAGCTTTGAATTTAATAATTTACCTTTTAGCATTTATACAACACAAAAATTAAACAAATATTAAATATTTTGAAATATTACATTTAAAATTTAAACAGATTAAAACGAAATACTTGCCCAAATTGGAAAAAAGCATTATATAGCTATTGAAAACTTTCCTATTTTTTACCCATTACCTCCCACTGTACTCACATGGGTACACTTGTTAAAGGCGTGATTCGTGTTTTTCTATAATGATTATCGTGGAAGTAGTGACCCATTTCAACAATAGATCGCACTAGTAGTCTACGAAAAAATTCAATATGGCGGCAACGGAATGATGACCATCAATAATGTCAGTTTGTTTGTAAATATTTCCTTTTGGGTGTTAATGGGTTAATAAAATAAAAATGTTTATTAAATGATTGAAAATGATGAATAAATTTACAAATAATCAAAATACTATAAATCTAGTAATAATTGTATCTCACGAAATAAATAAAAGCAGGAAAAATATAATATATTACAAATAAATAATGTTGATCAGTTTGCGCCCGTGGCTCTCACATAATTTAGTGGTCTGGAGAGTTGAGTCAAATTATGGGTGAATTTTCCAAGAACTATCAATAATTATATGAATCTTTTAAAAGAATATTTAAAGAAATTAATAATAAAAATTTATAAAATAACTAAATTTAAAAACAATTGATAAAATTAAAAAATAAAATTTAAATCACCATAACTTAAAATTTGGGATTTTGTTTAAATATTATAATAAAAATATTTCCTATTTTTTGATATTACTGGAATTACTTTGTCCTTTATTGGAAAATGATTAATTATAAGGAAATATTCTATGCAAAGCTAATAAATGGAAATAATTTCGAAGATTCATCAGAAATTACAGTTTTTGGAAATATTATGCAGTCATTTGAGCGAGCCAATATCAAGATATTGATACTAAATGCATATTTTGTACAAATGATGAAGTAAGAGTATATAAATGTTCTGACTGTGCTGGAATCTTTTGCATACGATGTCGAATTTTGCACAACATTGTGCAAGAACTGACACAAGAGACATTGTCAAATATATAAATAACAAACTAGTTAAAGGTCCGATTCACAAGGAGTCTAATAACGACTAGTTTTGTTTTAGTGCTCTCCAAAACCTAATGTGACACCGAAGGTGATGCTAAACCGAAGCTTATAAAGATTTAATCATTTCCGAATCGTTCTCCAGCCATGAATGAGATCAATACAACAATTAAATCAAGGTAAGATTGCATTAAAATGTCGTTGAATTTAATTAAAAGATTTAGTCATCAAAATCATAACATCATATTGATAAATATGGGCCATTATGGTGTCGGGCGCTTAGTCACGGGATTGATATGTTAAAACTTACCAAATCTCTCTATATATAAAAAGCTAAGGGTCCCCTCCATCCGAATTTTACTTTTTTTTGTACATTAAATTTAAAATTTTTTTTTATTTATTTATTTATTTATATATTTTTTTATATATATATATATATTAGTTAGAAACGGTTTATGCTATTATCTTTTATCATAGTTATGTAAACATATTAATAAACTGAATCTTACTCCTGTCCAAGAATACCCTAGATATTAACTTTAATCCCACGTTCTAACTGGGTTGGTGAAGCGAAGCGAACAGGGGCAGAGCCCCTAGTAATAATAAAAAATAATACATTATAAAAAATAAGCACTAACGAATAAATATAAATTTATCAAATAATGAAAAATAAAATATTGATTAAAATACTAGTAATAATATTAATAATATTAATATTTCAATGAAAAATCTTTGTTTATATTTTAATTCCCAATGTACCTGACGGTTTTATAATATTTCGCTTTATCATATATAAATGGTAATAAAATTATATAGGTTACCTTCAACATTTAATATTTAATATTTTAAGGATTCTCAAAAATATTTATTGAAATATTTTAATGTGGTTTTTAATTTTGAATTATGGATTTTTAGATCATTTTAGTTTGTGGATAATCAAAATTCTTCCAAGAAGAATTAAGCTTTTATATATTTTTCCAGGGTATTTCAATTACTTTAATTTTTAAAAAATAAAAATTTCTTTGAAATATTATCTACATAAATTTTATTGATAGAATACGCCTAAAGAAAAATAATTCCTTTAATGAAAATCATTATTATAATAAAACATTATTGGAGATTTATATTTTATTGATATAAAATAAAGATTTAAAATTTTCCAGTAATATTGACATTCAAATAATAAAATTATACACTTAGTTTTTGAAACATATCAATAAAATGAAATGGTCAGTTTTCCGCTTTTATATATTTCTCTAAATAGTATTGTTTATAATATATTTTATATATAACTTGAGAGAGCGCAATTATTGTCAGAAATTAATAGAAAATTTTTATATCGGTGAGTGACTTTGTTTCATTTGACTTTGTTTTGTTTTTCATAAATAACCTTTTTTACATTTTGTAGTTCTTAATTAAAATTAATATAAATGATAATATTTCTTTTCAATTTAATACAGCTAGAAGTAAAATTTTTCTTTTCCTATGTAAACTAAATTTTCAAAACTGCATTTATCAAGTAGGAAAATGAAAATATTTTTGATCTATAATTGTATTGAAAATAAATGAAATTTTTAAAGAAAACAAATCAAACGTAAACAAAAAATTAATTAAAATAATTTAAAAAGTCTTTAATTTAATTTAAAATTTAAAATTTTATAAATTTTTCTATTTTAAGAATTATTTGAATTATTGTTATTTAAGGCAGTTTTGAGTATTCGATAAAATTAAATTATTACTTTTTAGACTAAATATACTATTAACAAAAAGTATTTCGTATTTTAAAATGTTCAGTTTTTTTCCATTTCCAAATTTAAATGGTTTTCTAAAGGATATTCACTGAATTTCATTTCAAAATCTTTTAAGAATTAGTTTAACTAAAGTAATATATGTTTTATAAGATAAAGAATAGTAACATTCTTTAAATTTGAAATAAAATTAAAAAGTCTTACCACAAAATATATTGTATTGTCCTAACAAGTATAAAAATTTTAAAAATTCCTTTCCAACAAAGTATTTAAATTCAAAAAGATTTGATAATAAATACATATTTAAAATTGATTGGTTAATAATGTTTTTATATTAGCCAATCAAATCATTGTTTGGAAATTCCACAATTATGTAAAATCATAATTTACTTTTTTTTATTTTTAAAAACTTTCCTAAATTTGGCTGTTATTTCTAAATTAAATTTTGATCACATAATTTATTTTGGTATAAGTTTCAATTATTTACTGAAATTGTGGTAAACAAGCTTAACATGGTTAAGGGTATATCAATAAATCATGTTGCTTCATTTTCAATTTTTAAACTGTATCTGAATTTTATTATACTTTCAAATAAAAGATTTCTATGAATTTAAATAAGGAAACTTTTGACCATTGTTATCAGGACAATTTAACTTTTATTATTATTATTATTATTATTATTATTATTATAAAAATAACCAGTTGAGCAATCTAAATTATAGGATTTTTACTAATGTAAGTAAAGTATAAAATATTTTTATTAATATGAAATGTTGTTGAGATATTGTTTATTAATACAAATATAATAAGTGGAACGCCACATGTATTGGAAAGATTCCCCGTCATATTTTAGTTTTGGAACCTAGCCGAACGAAGTAATTGACAATAGTTCTGAACCCAATAAGAGTTGCATGAGTTAAATAGATTTCAAATTGTATTAAAAGCCTTTAAAGTTATTAGTAAAGAGTGCTATGTGAAGTTTTGTTATTAAGATCATTGGATCCGAAAATTAATATGTAAAATTCTACGTGCTTTAAATTTTTAAAAATATTTAATATGTGAAATTGATGTTAGGGTTAATTATCTTTAAAAAAGGAAGATCTGATTTATTATTAAATGCTAATTAAAAGAATTTTTATTATTAATGTTTTTTACATAATTATTTGTTTGAATAGCCTATTTTATCCATAATAATATAAAAAAATGTTGGTCTTTTGTAGCGCTATAATTTAAAAGAAAATTATATTATAATTATCTTTTTGATGATTTAATCATTTTCATATTAATATTTGTTTAAATATATTTTAATGTTTAAATACTAGATATTTTGAAATTTAAATATGAAATTTAAAATAAAAAACCTCAAAATATTCAAAATATCTGAAACCTTTAAAAGAATTATTTTAAGCTCCAAAATTCATTATTTTAATTTTTTACTTCTAATGGAAAATATTCCAACAAAACAAGCAAACATTCAAAATGGGATATTTCACCTTAGTGTTGATTGTTGATTAAATGAGAATTTCTTAATATTGTTTCATCTGTGTTTTTTATTCATATATTTGTTCCCTTTGTTAGTTGACATCTTTGAAGGTGTTTTTATATCAATGACCTTTTATCAGTAACCATGTGTTCTTTAACTATTTCATGTAAGGTTCTGAAGGTGCTTCCAATGTTAATTTCTTAGCATACATTACACACAAGACCTTTATTTTTCTTTGACAGAGCTTGTTTTATTTTCAAAAATGGTGCACTTTACGAATAAAGAAGGCTAATGAGTTTAACTTCTTTGAAGTCAAGTTTGTCACTAATGAAGGATAATAAAAGTTTTTATTTATTTTATTTTTCCTCTCAGAGTAGAGTTCCGCATTTCAATGTATTTATTGATTTATTTGTTTTTTATATAGAATTTCTTTTAATATTTCTGTCCTTTGAATACCTTTTGTGTGTAGATATTGCCTTCAAGATGGTTTGTAAGATAATTATAAATTGGAGTATACCTTTCCATTTTGATTAAAATCAAGCAACTTGAGGAAATCCGTCTTCTTACGATTTTTCAACTTAATATATTATTATGTTGCATTAAATATATGAAATATTATTTCATTTTCAGACATACTATAGATATATTATAGACATATCATAGACATATTTTTGACATTTCTTTAGATTTATTCTTGTGGCGAATTCTTTTTATATTTGATTTTGCTTCTATAGTATTTGAAGACATAAGACTGATTTATTTGTTTGTAGCTATATCTCTGAAATGCTTGTAGGAAATTTTAAAATAACAACTTTCTTCGTTTTTCACTTGGTGAGTAGACATGATTTAGTTTTAAGCTATTTTCAAGTGATTGGAAATTTTTTATATGAATTTGAATGATATAGCTCTCTTCTTTAGTTTTTCAATTGTGGTAAATCTTTATTCTGTTTTGTGGAAATCGGAAGCTATACCTAGACATTAGTATCAGAGATATGTCATATTATTGGATTGCCATATTAGACACCAAAGAACAATTATGAAATCAAACTTGGTTTGTCATCAATTTTCTTTATTATTGTATACTCTTTCTGTTAACGCAATTCTTGTTGAAAAAACTATCTTTTACTTCTCTCCCGATAATATTCACTTATAGATATATATCTATTGTCACTTTAAATTGTCCAATAATAGAACATTTTACCCATAAATAAATTTATTCCAAATAATGGGCAAATTGGCAAAGTTCCATAAAATGACGTGAAACTTTCCTATAACAAGGAGTTTAGTAATTATGAATTTCTGATTAAAAATTAAGTAGGAAAACAAATATGTCAAGCAATGTATTATTTCTGATTTTATATTATTTTCCTGTTTTATGAATTTGTTTACATTTTTCATTTCCAATTCAAAACTCGATTTCCTTGAGTAAATAAACTTGAATAATTAATGTGAATATTATCCAGTTAAACAAATAATTCTTATTATTAGACAATGAAAATTATCCATACAATTGAGCTTCTATTACGTTCCATTTTAAAGTTACATTTTGTTTTAAATGGTCAATATATATATACAAACTGTGCAAAATATTTTATCAGTGGAATGATATTTAAAGATTTCTCATTAGTTAGAAGTTTCAACATTTTTTACCTTTTGTTATAAAATAATAATATACACAAAATTTATTACACACGTTTTTAGAGAATTTATACTAAAGTATACTTTCTTGTTTTTTTTCGAACAAGACAATAATTTATTGTTTCCCAGTTGGTAATTATCGGCAATGATTGACAATTTATTAATTTTTCTACATCATATGCAGATCTACATAAAGAGATTCTTGATATTAATCTTGTTATTTTATTGTTATTTTATTGAAACTTTGCACTGAAGAAAAATAACCTTTTCTTGTTGGCTTGTGTTAACCTATTGTTGACTTTATTTGAAAATTTGAGAATCTGTTCTTGATGTTATTTTCAATGCTCACCACAAAATCTATTGTTATTTTAGAATTTTATTTTAAGAATCCACCAAAGCGACAATCCGCCAAAGCGACAATCTGCCAAAAAGTCGATAAATTTTTGTTTTAACATACATACATTTTAAATTTATTATATTTTTAAAATTTTAATAATAAATTCTCCGCTCAAAGATAAGAATCAATTAGTAATTGTTTAATATAAAATTTTAATTAAATATTTAAACAATTTACTGGCTGAGAGGTAAAAAAGATTTTTTATCAAAATTTGTGATAATTTTACTGATTCAATGATTAATTTGAATGAGTTAATTCGTTTTATTATATATACTCTGAGTTTATCCGACAAGATGTTTTGACCCCCTATGGGTATTGCTCACAAGAGTACTACTCACATTCAACATGAGTAGGTAGATAGTGGCCCGCGGGAACAATTACCCCCCCCCCGGGGGAGGGGGGGGGGTAAATTGTTCCCAACTTTTTATTACGCAATTGTTCCCAACTCATTTTTTTGCTTTCAGGGATTTTTGGTCCAAATTTTTTTTTATCAGACTATAGTGAGAAGGTCTCGATGGTCCTGGGATTTTCAATACAAAAAATTTTTTCAATACAAAAACGATGGTCCTGGGATTTTCAATACAAAAAAAAATTTTCAATACAAAAACGATGATCCTGGGATTTTCAATACAAAAAATTTTTTTCAATACAAAAACGATGGTCCTGGGATTTTCAATACAAAAAATTTTTTTCAATACAAAAACAATGATCCTGGGATTTTCAATACAAAAAAAATTTTTCAATATAAAAACGATGGTCCTGGGATTTTCAATACAAAAAAAATTCTTCAATATAAAAACGATGGTCCTGGGATTTTCAATACAAAAAAAATTTTTCAATATAAAAACGATGGTCCTGGGATTTTCAATACAAAAAAAATTTTCAATACAAAAACGTTGGTCCTGGGATTTTCAATACAAAAAAAAATTTTCAATATAAAAACGATGGTCCTGGGATTTTCAATACAAAAAAAAATTTTCAATACAAAAACGTTGGTCCTGGGATTTTCAATACAAAAAAATTTTTTTTCTATACAAAAATCCGACTAACACTAAAAAGCATGGAATTTTCACACTATAGTGAGGGGGTCTCGATGGTCCTGGGATTTTCAATACAAAAAAAAATTTTCAATACAAAAATCCGACTACCACTAAAAAGCATGGTAATTTAAGGTCTCAGGATATTTTCAATACAAATAGTTGGTCTACACTAAAAAAGCCAAAGATTTTTCAGACTATAGTGAGGTGGGTCTCCTTGGTCCTGAGAAAAAGGTGGTCTACACTAAAAAACGTGGTAAATTTTTCAATTACAGTAAATAATGGTCCTAAAAAATTAAATTACAGTAAATTATGGGTCAAATTTTTAAATTTAAGTAAATTATGGTCAAAATTCTTTTTCAATTACAGTAAATAATGGTCCTAAAAAATTAAATTACAGTAAATTATGGGTCAAATTTTTAAATTTAAGTAAATTATGGTCAAAATTTTTTTTAAATTACAGTAAATTATGGTCCAAATTTTTGAATTACAGTAAATTATGGTTAAAAAATTAAATTACAGTAAATTATGGCTCAAATTTTAAATTAAAGTAAATAATGTTCTAAAAATTAAATTAAAGTAAATAATGGTTCTAAAAATTAAATTACAGTAAATTATGGCTCAAATTTTTAAATTTAAGTAAATAATGGTCCAAATTTTTAAATTAAAGTAAATAATGGTCCAAATTTTTAAATTAAAGTAAATTTAGGTTCTTAAAAATTAAATTACAGTAAATAATGGTCCAAATTTTTAAATTAAGTAATCAATGGTAAAAAATTAAAAATAAGTAAATTAAAGTAATAATTTTTAAATTAAGTAATCAATGGTAAAAAATTTTAAATAAGTAAATTAAAGTAAATTAAAGTAAGATTTTAAAATTTAATTACAAAATAATAGAAGGTGTTTGAGAATTGAAATTTTTTAATGAAAATTTTTATGGAATAATTTTTTAAGTAATTTTTAATGGAAATTTTTATGGAATATTTTTTTTTTAATAATAATAATAATAATAATAATAATAATAATAATAATAATAATAATAATAATAATAATAATAATAATAATAATAATATTAGTAATAATATATCAACCAAATACATAAAAATGAACTATACACATAAAAGTTTACCAAATAACAAATGTAAAGATCTAAAATTTATTCAATAAAATTAGTCCTCATCGGACAAAATAACGTCATCGATATCGATGTCATCTTCTCCAAAATCTTCATTTAATTCTTCCTCATCTTCTCCATCATTTTCTCCAACATTTTCTGAAACATTTTCTGCAACAATTTCTTCAACATTTTCTCCAATATTTAATTCACTTAATCTTACATGCCCATATGCAAGACTAGTATTTTTCCCCACCCAAACCCTTTTGTCGTCTTTGTTTGTTAGTGCTATTTTTGTGTTTTTAATTGTAAAAATTTGATGATTTTTGCTTGTTATTTTAGTCTGAGGAACCGAAAAAAAATCTGGTTAGTGTTATAACAATCCAGGTATGACTGATGTTTTATGTCACTACCTTTCAATGTTACACCTTTAGCCTTTTTTGTTTCCTCATCACCCAACAAGCTATAACATTTAGGTCTAAGAAAAACCCATTACTTATATTTAAGACCTTTATTCTCGTCTTTGAACTTTCCAATGACTGAATCAAGGTTCTTACTATATATGGAATGACAACTATTGTAATTGGAAGTATCCAATAAATTATCTCGAATCATTGCAGGTAAAAGAACCTCAAGTTTACAGTTAATGACTTCGAGGAAAAAAGAATCTGTATCACCTGCAACGATATTAATTTTACAATTAAACTCATTGCGAAATGATTCCAGATCCTTATATTGCAATTCATACATTCTAAGTTTAGATAGATCAAGTACAGATTGACCAATGTAACTTGGTCTATCTAAACATATAGAATCTGAATTCAATAATGCCGCGATTAAATTATCGTCTATTTTAATAGATTTTTTAAAAGTTGGCTTCGAAGAATATTTAACAAGTTTACCGGCAGTTGTACAAAGACGAAGATTCATTCTTCTCTTTAAATTTTCAACTGTTTTGCCGTATAAACTGTTATTTAGCAATTTATAATAATTTTTATCTAAGTTATTTATGCTTTTTGACCGTAATTCAGTATTTGTATCTATATATTTTTTAAAAATTGGAGATTGTTTAAATCCTACACCCCTATTTACACGTGTTACTTTAACACCAAGTTCCAAATATAATTTTAATAATCTCCAATGAATAACATAATTAGATTTTGGAAGATGAGTTAATAATAATTTTTCAACCTTAGACCCAGCAGGTTTCATTTTTTCAGCAGCTACAGGGAAATCATCCAACTTATCATGAAGCTCAGATGGAATTACAGGATCAACTTCAAGAGTGTATCCATAAGACAAAGATTCAAGATTTAAATTCCTACATTCATCTATTATTAAATCAAATCCATCAAGAACCCAACTAAATTCGCCACAAGGTAATGATTGACTTAAAGCCCAACCATAAAGATTATTAATATCTATATAAAGTAACTCGGTGTTCTCGTCGGTTTTTACGTAATGCTTATTCACAAAAGTAAGACCACCTCTTATTCCACCCTCATAAAAGCTAAACATTTCGTTTTCAGTTATGAGCTCAATTGGTTCATTTAAAGACATTAATGCAGAAGACCAAGACATACCAGGAATTCCGAAATAATTCAATGGTTCCAATCTATTGTGAGCAATGGATTTCAACCTAAACTGATGAAAGAAATCAGCCAAAAGAAAACAATCAAGTTTTAGGTAGATCATCATATAATCTAATAAAGTTACGCAATTAGTTTCTACCCAAATCTCCTGAGCTTTTTCATACTCAAGCTCAGTGACACCCTCCCAGATTGGTGGTAATTCATGATCAACTATCACATACATGACAGGATTCTGTTTTGTATCGATTTTAAAAATTTGATATACTTCATCACTCCAATTATTATCAAAGTTTTTGATGAATGGTGAAGAATTGATTTTACTAATTCTTACATGATCACCAACCTTGTATTTTGGTTTATTGATTTTCTCTAACTTTGGTTGATTTTTAGTAAAATCAGCAGGTGTTTGTCCTTTTAATCCTCTGTGTGGTGAATGATTGTAACTGAAAATAATTTTTGGCAAAACATTTATCCAAGTTTTATTACCTTGATATACAAAATTTTTTTTCAAACGTTCTCTTAAAGTTCGATTAAATCGTTCTACATGAGCAGCTTTGAACTGAGAAAATACCGAGTAGTGGTTTATTCCTTTGATAACCTCTTTAACTTTGCTGTTATAAAATTCTTTACCTAAATCATATATTTAAAAATTAATTAATTAAATTTAATTACCTAAATCCGTTTGTAAATTAATAGGTTTACCATCTGCAAACATTTCTTTTATCGCATCAGCCATTTCATTTGCAGATTTAGTTTTTGTAGGAACAGCACGAGCATATATATTAAAAACATCTATACAAGTCAGAATATATTTGTACCCCTTGTTAATTTTTGAATAAGGTATCATTTCCATCAAATCCATTTGCCATACATCATTGTTTCCAATTGTTTTGTATGGTCTTGTTGGAAATCGTTTCAACATTGGTTTATTTAAACTATATGCTAATTGATTAGATAACCATTTCTGAGTTTCTTTCTTTGAATTATTCACTCGTTTTGTTAATTTTTCTACGCCACCAAAACCATCTGGATCTTTTGGGTTTGTCCATATTGTTTTTAACTTTTTCTCTATTGTTTTCACTTTTTTCACTTTTGTTTTCACTTTTGATTTCACTTTTGTTTTCACTTTTTCCACTTTTGTGGTGGTTTTGTGATACGTTTCCTTCATTATTACAACAAGTTGTCAAAATATTAAAATCTACAATATTTTTATTTGGTAATGAACTCTTGATACCCATTAAGAACTTAATGATGAGATTGCACTAATTGCAGATAAGACTATAGGAATTAGTGCACCCAAGAACCCTCCTTTTTGTTTATATATTATCTTTCTCATTAGACGACGATTTTTTGTATCAACTAGAGATAAAAGTGATCTTTTATGTCTTTGCAATTCTAATCTTTTAGCTTTAGTTATATTTACATTACCACGGACAACATTTATAATAACTTCAAGTAAATCATCAATAACAAATGATGGAAAAGACTGTAAAATTGATATTCGTTTCGAATTTGGTGCCTTTATTAAAGCATTAAAATATGGTAAACTCCGTTCAAATTTCATTATTATTATTAATTTACGCGACGGATTGTTTATAATTTGATCCACTTCTTGATTTGTTTCTTAGTTTTTGTACTTTTTGTACTTTTTGATCCACTTTTTGTTTTCTTTGTACGTTTTGTTTTCTTGGTAATTTTCTTCGAAACACTTGGAAGAATTTTAACAACTACTTTTTTAAATGACATGATTAATTTTATTTAGTTTTTAGTTTTGTTTATAAATCGTAACACCGTTTATCTTAAAAATATCAGTTCTAATACGCATATCATCTGGACATTGTTGTGTAAAATCAAAAAATAAATATCCATGAGGAATTTTTGTCGCATCTTGGAATGAATCAATCAAAAATTTTCTATTATTTGGATAAGCTTGTCTTGCAAGAAAATCTATTATTGTTTGATCTCTAGGATTTTTGAAAATAATTAAATATTGGACATTTAAATTACGTGTTCTATGACTTCCACCTTGATGAAAAAGATTTTGTGTAATGAAAATAACTGTAACTCCGCAATGTCTACTGATTTTTGTAAATAAATTATTAAAATCTTTTTCTTTATTTGCTTCCTGGTACAGATCATCGATAATAATAACATCACCTTGGCGTAATCTAGATGACCAATTTTTATCAAATCCTTTAATTATGGTCATTTTTAATTTACAGAAACTGTTTTGGGTCAATCCATGTTCTTCATCTGCACCTCGATGCCAATATATTTTATTAAATTTAGATTTAAACATGTTTGATTGTAATAAATTACATACAAATAAAGTTTTCCCGCTTCCACTAGGTCCTACAATTTGATATACTGCGTCATTTCTTAATTCCATTTTTTAATTAAATTATTTTATTTAATTTGTTTATAATTACAATAATTAGAATGATCAGCAACATTAATTATAGAGGAAGATGTGTAGTAAATGGAATGAAGTATGGATCTGTATGGATCCGATGAAATTACCATGTCCGTTTAGATGTAGATGCTGCCAAGAATATAAGATGAAAGAAGTTGTTCATATTTTATTAGCAGAATTAAGAAGAGCTTATTACAAGCAAATATTGGATGAATAAATTTTATATCTTTACATTTGTTATTTGGTCAATTTTTATGTGTATAGTTCATTTTTATGTATTTGGTTCATATATTATTACTAATATTATTATTATTATTATTATTATTATTATTATTATTATTATTATTATTATTATTATTATTATTATTATTATTATTATTATTATTATTATTTTTAAAAAAAAAAATATTCCATTAAAAAATTTCAATTCTCAAACACCTTCTATTATTTTGTAATTAAATTTTAAAATCTTACTTTAATTTACTTTAATTTACTTATTTAAAATTTTTTACCATTGATTACTTAATTTAAAAATTATTACTTTAATTTACTTATTTTTAATTTTTTACCATTGATTACTTAATTTAAAAATTTGGACCATTATTTACTGTAATTTAATTTTTAAGAACCTAAATTTACTTTAATTTAAAAATTTGGACCATTATTTACTTTAATTTAAAAATTTGGACCATTATTTACTTAAATTTAAAAATTTGAGCCATAATTTACTGTAATTTAATTTTTAGAACCATTATTTACTTTAATTTAATTTTTAGAACCATTATTTACTTTAATTTAAAAATTTGAGCCATAATTTACTGTAATTTAATTTTTTAACCCATAATTTACTGTAATTCAAAAATTTGGACCATAATTTACTGTAATTTAAAAAAAATTTTGACCATAATTTACTTAAATTTAAAAATTTGACCCATAATTTACTGTAATTTAATTTTTTAGGACCATTATTTACTGTAATTGAAAAAGAATTTTGACCATAATTTACTTAAATTTAAAAATTTGACCCATAATTTACTGTAATTTAATTTTTTAGGACCATTATTTACTGTAATTGAAAAATTTACCACGTTTTTTAGTGTAGACCACCTTTTTCTCAGGACCAAGGAGACCCACCTCACTATAGTCTGAAAAATCTTTGGCTTTTTTAGTGTAGACCAACTATTTGTATTGAAAATATCCTGAGACCTTAAATTACCATGCTTTTTAGTGGTAGTCGGATTTTTGTATTGAAAATTTTTTTTGTATTGAAAATCCCAGGACCATCGAGACCCCCTCACTATAGTGTGAAAATTCCATGCTTTTTAGTGTTAGTCGGATTTTTGTATAGAAAAAAATTTTTTGTATTGAAAATCCCAGGACCAACGTTTTTGTATTGAAAATTTTTTTTTGTATTGAAAATCCCAGGACCATCGTTTTTATATTGAAAATTTTTTTTTGTATTGAAAATCCCAGGACCAACGTTTTTGTATTGAAAATTTTTTTTTGTATTGAAAATCCCAGGATCATCGAGACCCTCTCACTATAGTCTGATAAAAAAAAATTTGGACCAAAAATCCCTGAAAGCAAAAAAATGAGTTGGGAACAATTGCGTAATAAAAAGTTGGGAACAATTTACCCCCCCCCCTCCCCCGGGGGGGGGGGGTAATTGTTCCCGCGGGCCACTATCTACCTACTAACATGTCGCAATGATACTGATCATAAAGGTACTGATATTTTATTTTAATGCTTTTATTTGAATGATTATTTAGGCAAATTTGTTGTACAAGTACATGTGAATTAATTTTAATATGCTGACCTACAAATATTTTTTTTTATAAATGTCAGCGTTGGCCAATTTTTTAGTGTTGGCGGATTGTTGTGTTGGCAGATTGTCTGTTGGCGGATTGTCATTTGGCGGATTGTCGTTTGGCGAATTGTCGTACTTGCTGGATTGTCGTGTTGGCGGATTGTCGGAATTCGCCTATCCACATAACAAAGTTTTGATCATTCACCGTTTCTATACTTTTGAAGGAATCACGGATTAGTAACCTTTTCTGTGAAATCGCAAAAATATCTAAAACTCACTCGATTAAATATAATTTTGTCCTACACTATGCGTGCATTTAATTCATTTTATTTTTAATAGGATTTACGAATATTTTATTGTCTAAATCAACTTTTATTTTCATCCTATTCAATCAGTATTTCTATGATAAAAATAATGATTAAAATAATATCCGAATTAAATTAATAAAATAAAATGATATTTGTGTTTTTAAAATCTACTAGTAAAAGAAAATAAATTAAAAATTTATTTAAATTATCTTTTTTGTCTATAAATACCAAATAGTCTATTTAAGAAACCGCGGTTTATTTTGCCTCTATAAATGTGTTGATCAAAGTTTATCTCCTCTTAAAAGTGACATTTAAAAGACGATCACGGAAATTTATTAATAAATATAGAGTGATAAACATGCTGATGTCCATATTTCTATCATTTATTAACCTTTTTTACAAAATAAATACCCAATTGAATAAATATATCGCTCTAATTAGCACAATCCTTTCAGTTTGCTGTAAACACTGGAATTGGACATACATCCAAAATAGTTTATGTTGAAGTGGAAATTTTGCAGTTGGCAAATTTTGCTGACTTCAGAAAACTTTCAGTTATTTTTTTCAATTTTCTTTTAATTTTATTAATGCATCCTAAGTGTGTTATAGTTCGACTAATTTATAATAGATTTTGCAATGAATTTTAATCAAATTTTTATGAATTCCATTAAAAACTGTTGAATAAACTGAAATTCATTTTAATGTGTATTTTGCTAGTTTTTAGGACGTATTTTTTTTCTATTTTCCATTTCAATTTTGTCAAAGTAGATTTTAAAGTTTTTTTTTGTTTGAATTAAGTTCATTTATTTAATAAAATGATATAATGAATATGAATTTAATGCTAGATTTAGAATCAAAGTTTACTAAGTCAATATTCGAAAGTCGATAAGAACAAAGGTGGAAATCTAAAGTATTATTTATTTATTTTATTTATTTCATAAACATGAAAAAATTTACAACAGATCAGTCGTAAATCTGACTTCACTTTACTTTATATCATTTTTATACACATTGTTATTTCTATTTTTTTCTATCTTGATCAAGACTACAAAAAACTCACCAAAATCATCACTTATAAAGACGTGTTCCATTTAGGATTGCTGAAGATAGAAGTGGTTGAAGCCGACTAATTGTTACCTTTCAAAAGTCAATGTTTTAAATTCATTAAGAAAATTAAATATTATTTTTCTTATAATTGAAATTCAAAAATTCTGGTTTTAAATTAAATATATTATAATTATTTTTGAATAGTTTATTTTTTGTTTATTTACTAAATAATCAAAAGCTTTTTTTCCAATTTCATCACTGATTATTTTATTTTATTGAATTTATTAAAAAGAGAGCTTGAAGACTATAAATCAGTAATATATTGATGTTTGTTGATACTCGATAATTTTCGGCGCTGCCTTTTTTTTTGAAAATTCACTTGAAAAAGGCAGGCCCGAAAATTTGTGAGTATCAAAAAACATCGATATATTACTGATTTATAGTCTTCAAGCTCTCTTTTTAATAAATTAAATAATAAAACATTATAGTGTATTTTAGTATTATGAAGAAATCAGAAAAAATCAGAAATCTAAAAGTCAGAAAATATATTCACCTAAATGAAATTTTCACAGAAATCCTTTTAGTGTGGACCTTATTTTTGATAATCTATTTCACTATCAATTTACTCAAAAGATTGTTTTTATATTGAAACTAATCAAAATTTGCTTTAGTTGCAGCACATAAACCATAATGAATATCAGAGTAAAATGAATAAATGAAAGAAATATTAAAGTCAACCTAAATTTGCTCAATGATCCCTAAATATTTAAGTTAGGTATTCGAGTTAAAAACTGTCAAACTTTGATATTTGTAGTAAACGTTTTGAGATAGTAGAAATCTAAGTTCTTTTTTGTTTTGATATTTTTTTTATAAAATCATTTTGAATAAACAAATAAATATAAAAACAACAATCCAATTCATAGAGAATTTAAAATTGGTGGTAAAAGTGATAATTAAAATTGATAATTTAATTTGTAAAGAAATTGTAAGGATTATATTTAAGGATAATATATAAGTAATTAATAAAATTATTAAATACATTATTATAACTAGTATATATAAATATCGTTATGTAGATGTCATATTATTATTATTTTTTAAATCACTGTTTAAATAAAGTCTAAATAAATTTTAAAATACTTTTTTAAATAAATATTTTCCAATTAAATTTGTTTTACTATTACTTAACATAAATTATGCAATAGAAGTTATTAATAAAAAGATTTAAAAAGAAAGATTTTTAGTAGTGTTTAAATATTTTAGTCAAAAAAAAATTATATTAAAAATTAATTTTAAATTAATTATCATTACAAGTATTTTTATTATAAATAATTGAAAACACTCAGAGTTTTAAAAATTCTATTACATAAATATTATTCATGTTGTATGGGACTGACATATATTTACTTGTTAATTGAATTTAATTCTAGTCTGGTTGATTTTTAAGAACGTTTCCGTGTTATGTTTTAAAAATAATATTATTTTTGACTGAAAAAAGAAAAAAAATGATTTATTTATTGAGACTCAAGTTATTAAACATCAAACATGATATTGAAATTATGATAAATTTCTATAAATAACATTTTATTAATTATTTGTTGTAAATGCCAAGAATGAAAATAATCTTATTTACAGCATTAATAACTCCATTATTTACAGTAAAAGAAATAAAACTAAAAAGACAAAATGTCTATTAATTAACAGCTAATTATTTCAATTATTTTCACAGTATGCAAAGAAAAACCTAAACGATTAATTAATTGATGAAATTTTTTGACATTTATGTTATATTAGCCGGTTTCAAAATTTGTAAACAAATATCTGCTTTTCTATTGAATGTTAATGGAAAATTTGTTTGTAACAATTTAAAATCAATTATCCCTTGGTTCCATCAAAAATCTGTGATTTTTAATTGGGAAAAATATTATATTTGATATTATCTTTAAGGAAATAATGTCGCTATCTGAAGACTGTTAAAACAAGAAAAGTTAAATTTTGTTTATTTAATTGATTTCTTTATTATTAGATAAAATAAACATGTCAGAAAAGGACCTCACTTGAAGGGTTATGAATGGTTGAATGAATTTAGTTGGCAAATTAAGATTAGTGAAAAATCTGAGGTTATCTTTGTCTGTTGACCTTCTTAAATGTTAAAGACGTATTTTAACTCTTTGAGACCGGGCGACGTATATATACGTTTTTGACTTTTTCATTAAATCAGGGGAACGTATATAAATGTATATATACGAGGTATGAATGTAAGGATTGTGATGTTGTATTGTGTGTTCCACTCAATGAATACCACTCACTTAGAAATTTTTATTTGATCAAATATTTATTGTGAGGAGTTAAAATTAAAATGATAAATTAAAATTATTTCATAATTAAATTTTGTAAAATTAAAAGTGAAACTTAAATTATTTGAAATATATTAGAATTGAAATGGTTTAAAATTAAAATGAATATTTTGATTTAAATTTTTGAAATAAAATAATTTTTAATAAAATTGCAATTCAAGTATGAATGTGGTATGTTGATATTTGGTTGAAATTACAATTTATAAAAAGAAAATGTTATATAATATGTTATATATTACTTTTAGTAATTTATTTAATGACAGATGAAATGAATGTTATAGCATCTAACATTTATAAAATAAATAAAAAAATGATATTTTAAAATTAAAAATTTTTAACGAAATTCCCCGGTCTTCAAGGGTCAACACTATGACATGTTGACAATTTTTAAGTCTTCACAAAAGAAAAATTTCAATATCTGAAATGAAGGACGTTGTTATTCACAACTTATTGTTACTTCATAAGTAATTAATAGAATAAATGTTAAAAATATTAACATATATTAAGGAAGAAACTGGAAACAGCTGATTTCATTTAATATTTCTTTAAATATTTCATTAAATAAGTACTCCGGAAATGACTTATCTATTCGTTTATTTGAATTATATTTCTTTTATAATGTTTTAATATTATATGTAGATATCTGAAATAAGAAAAATGTTTGTTTTCCACAGAATAACCATTTACCAAATTTTTTCAAGCAAATTTTATTAAATTATATGGATGAAATTTCAAATGATCTTTCTTCAGTAACCTTATACATCCTTTATTATACATAAAAACACATAAATTTGGTCAAGTTTCTATTTACTTATCTAACTTCAATCATCTCCATTTGCTAGCTGTATCAGCATTTCCATCAATTTCCCTCAATTGTCAATAATAATATTAATAATAATAATAATAATAATAATAATAATAATAATAATAATAATAATAATAATAATAATAATAATAATAATAATTATTATTATTATTATTATTATTATTATTATTATTATTATTATTATTATTATTATTATTATAGTAATAATAATAATAATATCTTTATTTCTGTTTTTATTATGACTCCGCTTGAAAAATACGATTACTTCTAAATAGAAGAACTGATTGTATCAACAAAGTTTTAACTAACGCCAAACCACTTTAAAATCTGTTAAAGGTCGATTTAATTATGCTATAGTAAGATCCAATCAGATAAAATATATGGATAATTGAAAATAATTGCAATATTATATAAGCTAAGGTGCTTGTTTGGTTGTCATTGACGTTTGTGGAACCAAAAATGATATTTGTCTTTGAAAATGACCAGCAAAACCAGGATATATTGTCGAATCACTTGATAAGACTGTATTGCTTTATAAATCTTTACGTATAAACACGCATTTCATTATGTTGTCATAGGTCTTCTCCTGAATACCAACAATTTCCATTTCCAAGAATGATTGCTGGATCCAAACTTCAGGACATCTTAATCTTTAATATCCAACGGTAATAACTTGATTATGTAGTAGTTCATTTTCCAAGTACATTTTTCAAGTGATAATGAAGAGGCAGCGGTTTGCATTTCTTGCTCAAAATCAAAAGCAATGTAACACAGTTTTTCTTTAATATCTCGAACAATTTCTCTTTCGGCAGTAGTTGTAAAATTGTATTCTCTGTCTGTCATAATTTTCATTAAATACTCAGTTAATTCTCTTCCGTTGAAATCTATTTGGCGAATTACACCAGCCAACATATAGCCTTCATAAATTGACATAGAATGTAATCCCACTATCTCCGAAATCTCTCTTAGATATAGCCTCATCACTAACATAAGCATCTAGTAATTTTGAAAATCTTTTAAAATAACTCACAAATTCCAAAATCCACAAAACTTTATAATTCGAAACAAAACTCGAACCATTTAGAAAATTCCAAACCAAAATCGATTCGACCAAACAACAAGATAATATCCAGACTTCCAAAAAATTCCAGAAAATTAAAAAAATATACAAACATTGCCTCGCATCTGTATCCACATTCACAGACAAATACAAAATCAAATCAACTTGCACTAACATAATTAACCAATGCTTCATAATACCATTATTTTGTATCCATAAAAAAATCCTCATATGGTAATATTTGACTAAGGACCCATCCATTTTAAAGATTTATGATTTTTGTGATAAACATCTGATGGATTGTAGGTTATCAACATTCTATCCTTTCGTATTGTTTACGACGCAACCCAGGATATAATGGTTCACATTTCCATTTGACACCAGTTGAACGACCCGTTGTCACATGGGTGAATACTCATTAGAAGTGAGCATACTCCTGTCACAATAATCGCCGAACATTTGATGGGTTCATGGACTGTCAATTGTTCTATGCTTCATCAATTCTCACCCGCGTATTTTATCGTAGTGTGTATTATCCCCAGTTAATAATTAACACCAAGGAAATCCTTTGCACACTTGAATAATTAAGAAACACTACACTAGCACATCTTGTATTTCAGCATACACACGTAGTGAGTCAATTGTTAACCACGCGATCTGAACCTTCAGTGTTGTCTAGCGCACGATTTGTGTGTCCCTAGATTCGAGCATTCTTGCTCGTTCACCACCTGACGGGTTCGGCTTTCTCGGGTCTGTTCTAATGTTTGAACTGACCTTTATCCTGCAATTTATGCGATACTGTAGCTGGAGAAGATTATGGACCCTTCGAGCGCGGTATTGAATTGTTGAGCACCTGCTCTATTTTGTGTCGATCGATGAGAACTTGATTTTCCCTAGCCCCTTGTTTGATTTAGAGTCTTAGGTCTTGTATTTTCATCCGGTCCAGTGCTCCTTGACTCCACAATGACTCAGTTTGTTGAAGTTGTCGTTTTAACACGCTGGGACTAAACAATGTACCCTCCATCTTCCATATTTGATTCGTGAACTCTTCCGTTCTAAAGCGGAATACTTCCAGTTTCTTCGTCATAGCTTCCCAATCCGCTCGCATGTCTCCTAATAACTTTATCACTAAAATAAAACAAAAGTGAATGGGTAATTATCTAATAATACTATTACTCCGGTGTATATGCGATATTCTAATTCATGACACTGAAAAATGTTCTTAAATTAATTATCTTGGTATTTATGAACTAAAAAGTTAAACTGAAATTTGAACTAAATAGATATGAGAAATTAATACGTTAACAAGTTAGTTAATACCAAACAAAAATAAAAATCATAACGAGGCAAACGATCGAAATAGGTTCGCTCACCTAGATGTTGATTGTAGATTTTATTCGTATTTTTTACCCGGATTCTTTGTTGTTCCTCAGTTATTAGAACGAATGGCTCCTCATAACGATGACGTTGTCATTCGACCTTCTGCCATCGCCAATTTAAACGGACATAACCGCATTGATATCCAACCTACATCACTAAATTTAAGACCGACATAGGCTGGTTGTATAATTCATAGCATTGATGGAAAGTTATCATGATTTTATTTTGTTTTAACTATAATGGCCAGCTTATTGGTTTGGTATTATGGCAAGAATGGAGTGCTTCGTTCTGGCTCCCAAGTACTCTTTTCCGTACATTAAAAGAAATGTTGTGTCGGCGTGCTATTTTACGACGCATTCCAATTACGTCAATATGCAGTAGACCAAAAATTCAGTTTTTTCTCAACATCATATAAATCTGGTTAAATTTCATAAATCAAAATATTTTGTATTGGGGGGGGGGTTGTTGACCACCACTTTTGCACTAAGACAATGTATATAGTTGGTTGCTAAAATTAATAAGCAAAAGAACTCGTTCGGGTCAACTGATATTATGCGAGTACCAGATATTTATTTTAGTTTGTTGAAATTCTAATATAATAATGCATTTATGCTACATATGTTTATTTACAAAAATTGAATTAATTTAATTTGTTTTAAATTGTTTTTGGCAATTTAACTAAATCAAGAGTTTTAGAAAAGATTTGTTGACAAATAATCTGGAGATTTGTGTAAACTGGAAATTATCACTTTAAATAGCTTATCAAATTAATTTATGTTCAGAATTGATTGCGAATTTTATTTGCCAATTAATATTTATATATTTATTATTAATTTTTATTTATTTATATATATTTACTTATTTATTAATAATTTTTATTTATATATTTATTATTAATTTTTATTTATTTATTTATTATTCATATTATATGTGTTTATAAATTTCTATTTTTTACGAAATTTAGTTTTTTGGTTTTTTTTAATCTTTATATTCTGAATTTTACAACTAAAAATGCCACGGATAAAACATGTGTATAAAGTTTATATCCACAGTTACGGTTCGATGATATAACCCTTGTACTACATATTTGTCTACCATTATTGACCTATGTAGGAAAATATGGGCATCTCGAATAACCTATACAGATGTGAATTCACACAGCATGTATGGAGTTTAATGTATATAGTTAAAAAATTAGAAACTAAAGTTGCAAAATATAATTTTTTTCTGGAAAACATTCGTTATTAAAAGTATAATTTTTAGTGATTTCATCATCAAAATGTTTCAATAAAGTTAAGCAAATCTAATTTTGAAATTGTACTACTTTCGTCTTTTTGCACGACGCTATCCAGTCAAATGGGCCCGGGACAAAACGGCCCCCGACATAAAGGCCCCTGGCTAAAAGACCCCTGTCAAAAGGGCCCCCGCCAATAAGGCCGCGTAGATAGAAAATGCAATTAGATCTTAGTGAATTTTGATAATACTCAACTTTATAACTTCGTACTATTAGACATTTTTTACTATTATTAAATGCCTGTAAGCAAACCTGACTCTGTTTCTCCTTTTGTAAAAAGTATTCATGCACATTAAAGGCTGTTACATTTTGCTTGCAGACAAATTTTTCTGGGTCAACCATGTAAATGCCATACAATAATTTATGCGTGTAACAAAGATTTTCTGGATTTCAGTTTCAGTTTGCAGGATCATTACCACTAATGCAAGGTTAAAATAATGTAGTGCAAGAAATAATAATAAAATAATGACGTTTAGTAATAATAATAATAATAATAATAATAATAATAATAATAATAATAATAATAATAATAATAATAATAATAATAATAATAATAATAATAATAATAATAATAATAATTATTATTATTATTATTATTATAATAATTGTTTCGACCAGTTAGAGGGGGAAGGACATTTACATCTGACTGGCAGTTAGTTTTGTGGTTTTTGTATCGCGTCTGTGTGCGCGGTCTGCTTAAACCGATTCTTGTTAGTGTGCGCAAACAGACGCGAGAAATAGGTAATTCATATTTAATATGTTATAAGTTATTTTTATTAGAATTGTAGATTTAAATTGATTATGTTGGTTCGAGGAATTGTTGTTTAAAAGAGTATTTTTATACCGGATTTGAATTTCGGCTTTAGTGATTAATGGAAATAGTTTTTGTTTGGTTAAATCAAGTGATTTGTATTCTGAAAGTGAAATTTGAAATATGGAAGATAATGAATGTTTGAAATGTCGTATTTCAATGAGCAATATAGCGAAGAGATGTCATTTCAGCAGGGAAACTTGTCCATGTGATCGTGACTCAACAAGATCGCTGCAAATTATTAATGGAAAATTTCTAATTGACATTAATTCAATTTCTCAAATGTTTATTCGCCAAAGTGTTGAACAATTATCCAATGTTTCCAATTCAATCATGGCTCAATCTCAAGTTATTGGACACGTTAAATGGTTTAACAAACAATGGTTTTGTACAAATAAAGCGTGTGATACGATTAATTACAAAGAAATTCTTTTGATTTGTTTAAGACGAAAACAATAATAATAATAATAATAAATAGTCTATAGCTTAATTCCCGTTTCGTCGTCGAGAAGACGACATCGGGGCGTCCCCAAGGCTAGAAGTATCACAACATAGCTCCGTTCAAGGAATGTGGTTATGATTGAATCCGAGGAGAATTCTGCAGCGCCGTCTTTAAAATTGTGGTGCCCAACGCAACATTATTTATGAGGGCCCAATATCGTAAAAAAGGTCAGAAAAATAATCCATTTTTTAAATTATTATTAAATACACACATTTATAAAAAATTAAAAAAGTAAATTAAAAATAAAATTGAATTTACTTATGCATTAATTCAGATTTATTCAAGTACCATCAAATGACACATAGTGCTTTAAGAAGTTTAGTATTATTATTATTATTATTATTATTATTATTATTTTTTTTTGAACGCAGTCTATTATTAATACAAATTTCTTGCATGTATGATTTATAGACATGTAAATAATGTCTTAATTTGTGACATACTTATAGGGGTGTCTAGGATTTTTGACATAGAGTGACTTTTATTGTATGTATGTTGACTTCAAAACGACACCAATATTTGCGGGGGAGTATTTGGAATTTTATTTGGACCTGGAGAGGCGGGAATAGTAAATTTGGCACGAATTCCATCAATCTTGTCAGTGAGGCAAAAGTGGATGTATCCGGCTGGCCAGAAAGAGAATATATATGGCGGTGCGGTGTAAAATAGAATATAGGGCTTTCCAGAGGGAGTGGGGTATAGTTGTTGATGGGGTGTCAAACTTCCGGAAACAGTGTGTTTTTGTTTAGTCAGTTTTACGCGATTCTATTGGCGGAACTAATACTGGAACTATCAGAAATACTTTATAATACCAGTCAAATAAATTCGTATTTATAGAAAAAAGCACTTTATTATTAATTGACAAAAATAATATTTTGAATTAATTTATGATATTGTATGTTTCTCGGTATTTCTCAAAATTTTAATAAAACTGTCATAATGTGTTCATGAATGTTTTCAGAAGCTTAAATGTCAAGAATTATTGTTATTTTACTTTGACCATAAAATTAAAACAAAATATTTTTTGTGACGAATTGGTAATGTATAATAGAGTATCGTGCTACGTTATACTATAATTTCGTTTTTGTGAAGGTACAGCATTTTTTAGTCAAACACTAATTACAAGAGTATAATATTTTGTAATATTAGTAAAATGTAAAATTTGTATTTTACAATAATTGGGTTATTAAATTCTTTGTAATTTTCAAATATAAATATGAATAACACAAAAGTTTCACAGGCGTGCTAATTTTATTTACACGTAAGAAGACCGGAAATGTACAAATGATTGTCTTTGGTATATATATATATATGATTTAATAAAAAAATGGTTTAAGAAAAATATGTAACGCTAATATTACCGCAAATGTTGACTTTCAATGAATATAATTAAAATATTTCCCAGTACTCATTCTGCAAGAATTTTGCAGCTTCCATTTTGCAGAAGTATTTAAAGTAATAGTGGATGATTAATTTTTAAATGTTTTTTAAATTGTTTTCTTGAATTTTCCATTACAAATTCTCACTAAGTTGAAATTAAAAAATTTTAATTTAAAATCCAAAAATCTTAATAAATTTTTAAATGAAATATTTCTCTGGAAGAATAATAATAAGAAGAATATATTTTGCATAAGTGAATTGATAAAATGATTACTTTGGGTAAATTTTATTAAGAAAATTAAATTCAACTTAATTTTGTTTACTTCTGAAAATAAATTACTAGCATTATAATAAACATATCCGACTTAGTATATTTTCAGAATATTAATAATTTAATTTTTATTATTTGTTTAAATGATTTTATTTTACTTTTAGTTTTTGTTTTAATGAAGATTTCTTATAAAATTTTAGTTTTTATATTAATATTTTATACTTGATATTTTTGAAGTTTTTTTAAAATTTTTTTTAAATGTTTAGTTTTTTACAATTTCAGTTCTTTATTTAAATTTTTGCAGTTTTTTACTTTTATATTACTAATCAAAATTTTCTTAATAGAAAATTATTTAGTAGAATAACAGATTTTCTTGAATAAACGATAACTTTTATTATCAACCATGATGCAATTAGGCAATTTAAAAAAAGATCGTTGATAAAATGTGACTTATTTTCTCGACGTACAATTCTGAAATTTGACTTTTTAACTAACATATTAGGAAAAGTTTACAAGGGAAATTTTATATTCTTAAATACAAAAATAACCAATTTAAAGATAATTTCAAAATATTTTTTTAAATTTTCAAATATTTTCATAGTATTCTCTGAGGAAATTATAATTAAAAAATATTGAAGAAAATATGATTTTTCACTGAAACTATATTGTAAAAATAAAGTGAAAAAAATAAACTTTATCTGAATTCTACAAAACATCGACAAATAACAATAGAAATCATTATCAATCAATTAAAAATCTCATATATAAACAAAAACTGTTTAATTAATCTTTTTATTTTTGTTATAAGTTAAAAGAATTGTAATTTATAAAACAGTATTTGTCCACAGGCTTTTCATGGTGATTTTTTCCATTTTGAAGTTCTATTGAAAATTGAATATTTTTTTGTATAACTCGTTCATTTTTTCTTGCTCTAATTAAAAGTTTTTTGTTTATAATTGTGAGCAAAATATTTAGTATAAATTCATTATTAAATTAGAATTGATACAAAATAGTTACAAAACTGAAATTATTTTACCAACGTTTTCAATTGAACTTCTGCGACTTTAAAATCATTTTTTAAAAAAATTTTACCTTTAAAAGAAATATTTTTAATTTTAATTTTCAAAATTGATCGAAAAAAATACTTTTTAAATGTTATTTTATTCAGACAGGTCTTGATTAAACTAAGTTTCTTTACTTGAAATAAGAGTTGATGAAAGATTTTATAAAAAAAGTTTTTCTTGTGCTTTCAATAGATGAGCATTTGTATAAATCATTCATTTATGAGGTTTTTAATTTAAAAATTATAAAAAAAGTCACGCACTGACCAGGACATAAAATTAATATTTGTAATATAGATAATTATATTCATGAAATAAACTTTAGTTTATTTATACTCTCAAATATAATAGTCAATTTTCAAATACGTAATAGGGTATTACATGATTTGTTAATATTTATTGTTGTTTGTAATATGTTATTTAGGATTTATAATGTTAGCGAGACAAGTTGTCAGTGACAATTCAAAATCCCAAGGCATTCAGAATCACCTTTACAATTAACAAAATTAACGGAACTTTGTAAAGTGCCTTGAACGAGTAACATTATTGGGTTTACTTGGGATTGTATCAATCCATCAGAGAAAGAAAGGCGAGGATAGACAAAATTACAGAAGAAATGATATGTCTTTGGTTGAAATTTGATTTTCCAGTTGTATTAAAACGTGTTTCCACAAAAATTGTAGTTGACATGAAATACTTCCTCGCCATAGTCAGAAAAATAATGTCAAAATTAAATATTATGTAATTGCATAATCAAAGAATAATTATGTAATAAAGTAATTTCAAGGGTAAGGGAGTATGTGTGTTGCTGCTAGGTGCCACTATATACTTAATGACATCTCACTTCCCAAGCAGAAAATTGTATTCTGAGCAAATGTTTTGCATAATCAGCCAGTGACATCTGAAAAAGTTATTTTAAAATATTTAATTAATAATTCGTATGAAAGCACTGATAGACATATTCGAAAAATGCAAAACAACTTGGAAGGTTTGTGTTGGCACTCATTTTACAAAGTTTTTTCGATAATAGTAATAAAATAAATGAAATTATTTAAAACGATTAATGTGATTTTCTTGATCAATCAATTTATATTAGATAAATGAAAAGTTAGCTTCAGAGCCGCTTTGTGAATACAAATTAATTATTTTGTGTCAAAAAAAATAAATGAGCTCTGTTGTTCATCATATTTCATATTGAAAGATTAATATGTTGTAAATGGATAGACTCTATTTCTCAGACTTTCCACCGAGCTCCCTTAGTAGAACCGTAATAAATTAGAAGAGATAGAAATTATTTTTTCAAATCAATCTTAATATTGTAAATTTAATAATAATAATAATAACAGCAATAATAATAAGTACTATATACTTCAATATATTATTATAATTAAATGCAAAATTTACATTTATTGTATGTTAAGAAAAAAAACTTTTAAAAGTTATTTAATTACTTGTTTCATACAAAATATCTACAGTAGACCCTCGCCTTACGACCGCCCAGTTTTACGACATCGTTTTCTGGGGCCAATCACGACCATGACTCACAATTACGACTAGCCTAGCCACGCATTCCCCCAGCCTACAATAGTTAGACCCTAACTTCAATGAAAGTATAATGATTCATTTTGTAAAAAAATACTAAACATTCATGTTTTCAATCACAATACTACCGAATATTATTAAGTATTTTGTTTATTTTTAATATTTATTAATAAGTGAATAATATTTACAATACAAACAATATTTCTTTCATAAAAAAATTTAAACTACAATTTTATTTAATTACATTAAATTAATATGTGAACACTTAGCGCACTTATGATTACAGCATGTAGTTGTAAATATAATAATCTTTATGATTTAATCACAAAATTTTTAATATGTGAACAATATGCGATTTATTGATGTATTTACTATCTAAAGTGTTATTAGTGATTTTGTGTTACTTATAATCGCATTTAGTTGCATGAAATTATAGATAGGTGAAATTCAAGACCTACGACGAATTAGCCATTTATAACATTGGGTCAATGAGAAATAAGACCTCTCTTTACGACTGCTCACATTACGACTTCTCTTCAGCAACCAATTAGGTCGTAATTGCGGGGGTTTACTTTATATCTTCATACTTTTTTTTTGTTTTTTTTATTTGAAATTTTTTTCTTAAATCTCATTCTTTATTATTAAAATTATATTTCAAGTTTATATTTCAAATCATTATTTTTGTTTATTTCGCACAAATTTTCCGCACATTCTTATTCTACTGCTTAATTTACTCACTTTTACTAAATTCAATAATAAAAAAAGTGAAAAGTTCATTTGAATGCCTTAATAAGAATTTACAAACAGTCAATTAAATAAATAGAGCATTTTACAAATTTTCAACAAGATGTTTAAATGCCTCTTAGATTATTTGCAATTACTTTGAGAGATCGTAAATTGGATAAGCTATCTAGACTATCAACTATTAGAATTTTGTTTAAATTGAAAAAAAGATTTGTTTTAATGTAATTGAATTGAATTGAATTTTGTTTTTAAATTTTGAATTTATTAATAAATTTTAATTAAATCTAAACTTTCACTTTGTAATTGTATAATATCTCTATAGCAGCGTTTCCTAAACTTTTTGACCAAGGCCCGGTACCAGATTTTAAAATATTTCTGCGACTCGGTGCCGGGTTGCGATCCACACTCTGGCAAACACTGCTCTATAGTATTAATTATTACATAATATATTTCCAATGTATCAATAGACAATAATAGAAAGTTTATCGAGTAAAATTATAGATTTTGATAAAGCTTTAATGGGTATTTCGAATTAATATTATACTTTGTCAAAATTTACTCTTTCTGACAAATCTGGCTTAAGAAATGAAATATAATTATAATATTTTTTGTTTTAATCTTTCAATATTCGAGTACTGAAACATTTGAAATTCCATTGAAGAGTGTAACATTTAGACCGAATTTTTTGATTATTTTTTATAGTTTATTAAATTTTTGTGAACAAAAAAAACAAAAAGTATTATAAATGAGATTTTTAGATTATTTATATTATTATAGGAATTGTGGTCTTATGAAATTATATAATTATATTTGTATGTTTTAATTGGTTGCAGATGTATATTAGGAGATTTTTGAGAGCCCAGCAGAGTCTCCTATAAAATCTGTTTTGGAACTGCTGGGGTGCCTGTGTGTAGAATGCGTAAAATGAATTTGGTACAATAAAAATAAATATTTGCCCTTGAATAAATTAATAACGATAGAATTAAATTATTAACAACTTTATTCGGTTAATATAAAAAATAAACCTTTGATCGCCCTGAATTGTTAGTTATTATGGAGGACCAGATGTGTTCCCGAATTGGATATTCTCAATCTAATTTCTGGAATCTTAGTTGAATGTAGAATTGTTAGATGTAATGAATAATATAATGAATGATTAAATGCGCTATTGGCATATATACAAAATGTTATAATTTCGGTCAATTTAGTTTTACTCCAGGTAATGAATGATAGCCAAATGTTTTCCTTTAATTGCCCCGAAATGTTCGATATAATGGAGGACAGATATATTCCTTATATTTTCGGTTTATATTTTCGAGTTTCTGTTTATTTCTTCTTTGATTATTACAATTTCTTCTCTTTGGTTTTTTCAAAGTTGTTTAGTTTTTTTTGAATTTGATTTTTTTAATTTTTAATATTTTTTTATCAATAATTCCATAACAATTATATCAATGTTAAATTATAGTCATAATAACAATAATACTACAATAATTAACAACATTCATAACACAAATAAAAATAATGCATAGATTACACTCATTAAAACTTTTAAACAATTAATATTTTGTTCAAAATCAAGGATCTTCCGCAAATAGGTCCTAATTTCAGTTAAATCATTGCTTGAAGAATTCCATGCGAAATCAGGTTAGATTATAATTTACAACGAAATGTCTGATTGACAGTATATGAACATCTCTAATAGTCAGCAAAGATTTAAGGTTAACATAGATATACTTAGTGACAACATTGTTTAATAAATCAAAATGAGAAAATTCAAGCAAGTCTTTAGTTTTATTATTTATCATTTGCTTGAGTTTATAAGTCAACAAAACATGATCTCGAGTTTGACCATCTTTTGAAACCACGACGCCAAATTCTTCGATAATTCTCTGAGTGATGAAGCCATTAATAGAAATTTCGAAAGCATTATAACCTCTCCAAATTATCTCAATATGAAGAAATGGCGTAACGATGGCTTATGACTTTCAGTATATTGACATTTGACTTGAGTTGATTTTAAGAATTTCATATAATCTGACCAAATAGAAGAACTCTTTAAATCCAAACTCAGTTTAATTACTTCATAATCATAATCTTGAGCCATTCTTGATTTGAAACTTTTATATTCAAATCTTGTTCTAAAAATGTTCTTTAAAACAAACTTTTAACCAAATTCCAGACAATTCAAAATAAATCCAAAATTCCAAGATGATAATAATCAATTCGACAAATCAAAATTCCAAAGAAAAATACACACATCAATTCTCCAAAAAAACATAACCACGCGCACACAGACGCTATAAAAACGANTCAACTTACACTTTTTGTGATTTTATTATGTTTCGGGAATAGAGTTACGAATAGTGAATTTATAAAAATGTTTTATAAATATTATTTTATATTTTATTTCATTTGGCAAGTAAGAAATTTTATTTAATTTTTTAATATTTCCCCATTTGATAACATAACAACTGAATCTTTAAGCAATGTCATTTGTATTAGTATTTATTATTTATTATTTACTATATATTTATACGATATTTGTAATAAATATTGATAATAATTGAATTATTAAGGGCAATTGTTTAATAATAAAATTAAGAAATTCGTGTAATAATTTTCGTTGCACCATAAATTAATAAAATAGTTACTTATTAAATTATAAATAAGTTTAAAATTTCATGTGAACAACCATTTCAAATTTAGATACAAACTTCAAATATTTCAAATAAATTGTAAATTTGTTTTCCATTATTTATTAGATTTTTATGAAAATAGATTTATCGTTTCAAAAAATTACAAAGTTCATGAAGAGAATTTGTTACATTTTCAAAGGTTCCAATAGACGGAACTTAATTTTTATGACAAAACATTCTTTAAATAAAAATTTTTAATGTACATTTTTAAAAAATTGTTTTATACTTGAATTTAAAAAAATATTCCTTATTATATTAACATGATACTTATAATAAATAATAATAATAATAATAATAATAATAATAATAATAATAATAATAATAATAATAATAATATAAAAATGATCATTAATTAAATGTTAAACAAGTGAATGATAATATAAGCCCTTTGCATATATTTAATAAAATGAAATAATTTTCGATTATAAAAATAATTTTATCAATTTCTTGGAATTTAGCCGTTTCATCGGTTGAAATCGAATATCATGAAGAAGATCGATACCCCATGTTACTGAATTTAAAAAGTAAAATAGATACTCCAACCTATGTATTCTAGAAAAACCAGCCATCAAGAAATTATTTATGTACCAAAGATCTGTACTTCTGTTCTTGTTCAATATAACCTCAATGGGAATTTTAATACATTTGAAAGATTTGATAGGATATTTTTTGAAATGCTTATCAAAATCACTTGAAAAAGGCAGTGCCGAAAATTCGTGAATATCTAAAAAAACATCGATATCTTTACTGATCAAGTTTTAATAATAAATACAATTCATTAAATTCTTAGATTTGTGTTCACTAGATTAAACTTCGAAAGACATTATTTCTGTTCATCCAGTCAATGCTTGAATCACTAAAAGAAAATTTCATATCACACTTCATCAATTTTATAATCTCTGTACACCCAATTCCGAAATTTAATAACCTCTATAATTCACGTTGGTGTGCACACCAGTTGCGGTGAGTCACCATTTACGTGAAAATGAAGTTATTAAATTTCATTTATTCAATTTATTAAAAATGGTTTTCTGGTAATTTTTTTAATTTCAAGTAACTTTTAAGACTTGAATTTTGATTTTATATAATTATGAGATCATTATTCAAGTTCTTAAATATTACTGTTAGTCAGCATTTATAATATAACATTGATAATAATTAAATTTCAGGTGTTTTTCAGGAATTTTATGAAATTCAATGATTTTTAATTTGGAATTATTTCAATAAAATGTAAGTTAGATATATTTTTAACTAAATAAATAAACTAATCACCGAAAACATTAATTTTTTTAATGCAATTAGGAAAGAAGCGGCGTACATGGATGAAATAATTTTTTAAATTTTTATAATCTTCTTTCTCCAGCTCATTTTCGATGGCCCCATATTTTTAATATTTATAAATGATTGCTTTAATTAAAGATTTGGTCATTCCTAGTAATCTTCTTAATTTTTGGTAATTGTCCCCATTCTGAAAGTCATTAATAAGCCGAATTTTGTCATTTTCTGTATATCTATGAAAATATTAATTTATTAAAATAATTTATTTAAATTTACGATTTGCGAATTTCTTTCTGTAAATCAAAAGATCTTGCTTTCTTTCTTGCGTTTTTTAATAATTTAAAAATAATTATATTTTAACAATATGTTAACAATATGTTAACAGTTATTTATTTCGGAACAAAAACCTATATAAGAAATTTGCATGCATTTTTCATTATGGGTTTTGTGTTGGTGTGTTCAATTATTTTTCTCTCACCTTCACAAATCCTATAATAAAGTTATTAAATTTCGGAACAATAAATTTCTACACACAGGTAAGTTTGTGTGTTCCTATACTATAAATTTTTGATTTTTTTTAGATTATAGAAGTTATTAAATTTCGGAACTTAGGTGTATTAACTCAAGTTTCTACTTATATGCGTTGGTAGTAAATTTAATTCATATTTTTATTTACGTGAAATGTATGCAAAGAAAAATACACTGGAAGTTCACTAAAGAGTCTTTATCAAAATGGTAAAGAACATCTAGATCCTGCTCAAAATTATCGGTATACAGATATCTCAAACAATATCAACCACTGAATGAAAGAAAAAATATTTTAATTAAAATCTTAGCCAGTGAAAACATTCAAAAAATCTCATATTTAAGGAGGCTATTCTCATCATAAACAAACATCCAACAATTATTACTAAGAAAGAAATCAGTCAAATCGTCAGTAACGATTTATTATTGTTGAGGATTTTTTTTTAAATAATAATTAATTTTTAAATTTTAAAATATAAATAATTAGATCAAATTTTAAGTGAGCAAACATTTAAGAATCTTTAGAAAAAAAATATAATTATGTTTAAAACTTTTTGAATTAGTTAATAAAAGTTTTTTAATAAAAGAATATTTTATTATATTCTCATTAAAAAATTAAAAACTTTTTATAGAATCTTGAAAAATATAAAAAATCAACATTTTCTTATTTTTAATTTTACAGTAAATTTAACTTTGAATTTAATTTTTGATAATATAAGCCTTTTGTATATATTTAATAAAATTTTAAAGAATTTAAAAGTTTTATTTTAATTTCTTTTATTAATTTAAACCAATCAGATGAGATGAAATGAAAATAAAAAAGAAGTTCAAAAAGCATATAAAAATTGAAACTGCTAAATTCCAAGAAATTGCTAAGTATTATTTTTATAATCGAAGGTTATTTCATTTCATTAAATTCTATTTTGATTTATTAATTGATTTATTTTAAATAAAATAATTGGACAGTGTTCATTATAAATAATCTTTATGTGAAAAATAAAGTCGTATTCTTCTTTCTCTTCTGTTCTTTCTTCTTCTTCTTCATCATCTTCTTCTTCTTCTTCTTCTTCTTATTATTATTATTCTTTTTCTTCTTATTATTATTAATGTAGTAGATTGTTATATTTTTATGGTTATATTGTGTTCAACAAAACCCCAATTATGTTTTACGATAATTATCGTTCCCGTAGTGTCGGGGAAAATAAATTTAAAAAAACTATATAGCGTCAATTTACTATAATAAATTATCGCTATAATAAAATCACAAAATTAAAAATCGAAAATAAATAGAAATAAAGGAATATCTATAAGTTAAAAGAAAACAGAATTTCTAAAGGATAAAATAAGGATGTTCAACAAACAAGTCTAAAAAAATAAAGAAAGCAACGAAAGATTACCGAAGAAAGCATTGTGTGAATCTCGAAAATCCAAATATTCTAAATATTTCGTGAATTATCCAGATCTAAACAAATTTAAAAAAATAAAGAAAGCAACGAAAGATTACCGAAGAAAGCATTGTGTGAATCTCAAAAATCCAAATATTCTAAATAACCCTTGAATTATCTGATTCCACGAATTACCTCAGTCGGTCTATCATCGAAAAAATTCCTTTGGCGAATTAAGGTCTTTTAATTTTTAGTATTAATAAAAGTTGTAAAAGTTAAATTTGTTAGTTATACCTTGTTAATTTATTTTTTTATACTTTTCTGTAAACACATTATTTCAAATAACACATATTCACTCCAGCTGTTCCAAGAGAGTATTTTTACAGGAGACTCGGCTGGGTTCTAACAGAATTTCTATACTATAATACACAATAAATAAATACACAATAAGCTAGATTTATATATAACAATTATTATTATTATTATTATTATTATTATTATTATTATTATTATTATTATTATTATTATTATTATTATTATTATTATTATTATTATTATTATTATTATTATTATTATTATTATTATTATTATTATTATTATTATTATTATTATTATTATTATTATTATTATTATTATTATTATTTGTTTCGACCAGTCAGAGGGGGAATGTCACTCACCTCTGACTGGCAGTTTGTTGGATGCTTCTTTTGGTTCGCGTCTGTGTGCGCGGTCTGGTTTTGTTCGAATATTGTTGGTGTGCGCACACAGACGCGAGAAGTAGGTTTTAGTGTTAATTTGTAATTTTTTACAATCGATTTTTTGTAGAAATTAATTATTGGTAGTTTGTTTTACTTGTAAATTTTTGGAATTCGGGAAGTGTGGAAATTTAAAAGTCGGAAATTTCTGGAATCGTGCTGGAATTCTTTGGAATTAATAAGCTGTTATTTGAAACCGGACGTTGGCAATAATTAAATGAATCCAGAGTGTGACTATTTAGTCAAGTTTCTATTAATTGGAGATTCTGGTGTGGGAAAATCTTGTTTATTACTCATACCTGCAGATGATTCTTATACTGAAAATGGTGAAACTATGAAATTGCAAATATGGGACACAGCAGGTCAAGAAGGATTTAGAACTATAACCTCGTCTTATTACAGAGGAGCTCATGGAATTATTGTTGTGTTTGATGTTACCGATCAAGATTCGTTTAACAATGTTAAAAATTGGCTTAATGAAATCGATAGATATGCAAAAAGAAAAGTTCCAGATAAAATGATTGAGAAGAGTTCAGCTACAAGATTGTTTAATATTACTGAAAGTACTGGAGGTGTTATGACTTGGTATGATCCCTGATTGTCGATCTCAAGTATGTCGTGCACAAGTGGAAGCAGCTCGATTTAAATCTAAAATTGGATATGCAATGCCTTGTGACATAATATGTCGTTCTATTGCGGATATTAATAAGCTCTATACCCCATCGGCTGAGATGCGACCATTAGGTCTTGATTTCATTCAATTTTGTTCAATGATGGCATTACCTCATGATATTGAAATGGACAAACTGTTATTATTCGAAACTGATCCACGTGGCCCTGTAGATGCCAATAAAATTGTTAATCTCTTTGTTGGATTTATTCAATTATTATTAATTTGTATTAATTTTGTTTGATTAAAAATCTAGCAACAATTAATTTTCTTACATCTCCTTCATTATTAAAAAAATTAATTCCATATATAAATAATTTTAATGTCACATTTGGTATGCGAACTTTATTAGAGATAATGATTAAAGAAAATATTAATATAATAAATTATTAGAGTGACATGAATACCGATTATTATTTATTATTATTAATATCATTAGAAAATTAATCATATTGTTAATAAAGTTCCCCGAAAAAAATCACCGTTTAGTGATGTGAATAAATTAATAATAAATTGACATAAATTTCCGGAGTTGGATAATGAAAATGAAATCCATACTAAAATAATTACAATATAATGTTAAGATATTATCCATGACAAAATATATTTATTGAACATAGCCAATCTACTCTTCTCATCTAACTCAAAAGTCATATAATTTCAATAAGTATGTTTGTTTGTTTTAATTGATTCATTTTGTTTATTGTTTCACCTTATGAATTTTAATTTTTGTAAGTACATTTCATAATTTTAATTGCAAATTTAAATTTTTGTATTTATTTTACAATGATTAGTGATAATCTTTTTTACCATGAATGTCTTATTTAATTAATACAAAATCATGTTCAATGAAATTTATACGTTTACTTTCATTTCAATAAATTTGATCTAACTCATCTTCACTGTTTGCATTCACTGATTTGTGATATATATTTTTAGCAAATACAATTTATGTAGGAGATTTATTAATTAATTTCTGAAATGTTCATTTAGGCATAAATTCGACTCAGTTTCTATGAATATAATTTTAGCGAGAAATATTAATATCATTAATAATCGTATGTAACTCCCTTTTTATTTGTCTATGTATCTAAATCCATTTGACTTTTGTAATGATTCATTTGTGAAATATATTTTTAAGAAAGAATATCTGCACATGAAATTTAATAATTAATATCCCAAATATTGATTTGTGTATAAACTCAAGTTAATTTTACACTTCCCTTTTCATTTGTCCATTGGCTGGGTGCCATAGCGGGGTTTGAAGTTTTACCTGACAGTTATGTAATTTACAAAGTTCTTTCACGATAGCGCCTTCAAATCTTAGATTTATATCATTTCAAATATTTAGCAGTCGACCGAATTTAGCATCTGATAATTCTATCATACGTGCCATTTCCCGTATGGTATCGCCATCATCTCAGATTTATAAAAGAATTGCTCCAAATGATAACTTGAAAGGCGTATTTCAAAATATCATTGTCAGGTGTTTTCAGCTGAGAGTTAAACATTTCAAAAAATTATTAAGATAATTTTAAATGATAAATAATTGACTATTTAAAATAATAACTTTGAAAATAATTTTTAAACTGAAATTTTTAAATTTTCAAATTAAACAAGCTTTTTAACCGGATCATTTTTAAATAAATATATTTTAAATATCGAAATTTTAATAAATGGTTTTTTGAAATATTTTATTCAACGCTGAAAATTTGCTTGGAAATTATACAATATTTCATTAAATAAAAACTTGGAATTATGTCGTTAACTTTTGAACTGGATTTAAAATGTAATTTAAAAGATGTGTTAGCAGCTTCTAATAATCATAATTACATAAATATAGGTGAGTGGTTTTCAATGTGTTTTCTACAGAGCTCGAGGGGTCTTCAACAAGTTCCAAAGGACTCCTTAAATTTGACAATTTCTGAAATTTTTTAGTTGAGATTGTACTTATCACCAATATCACCAGATTTTCAAACAATGTGAAACTTAAACTTTAAGGATTTTTAAGAATTGAAAACCTTTAAGTTTTAAAGAAAACTCATTGTTCTCATTCCAGTGCTCACTTTCTTTATTAAACTTTTTTTTAAATTAAGTGAATCTTGGTATAAAAAATAAATGTATGTAGTGTGAATATCTGTTATTTTCAACTCATTTTTAATATTTAGTGTAAAAGAAAATGCGCATCATAAAAAATATCTGTTAAAGTTTAACTATAAATATTCAAGATAATTTCAACAATATTACATTTTATTAGCAAACTAATAAATGTTCCTGTTGATTATATCTTCAACTGGAATGTTAATGCATTTGAAAGATATTTTAGGATATTTCATGAAATGCAATGTTGAAATTAATATTGAAATTCATTAAATTCTTAGATTTGTGTGCACTAGAGTGAACAGGCCAATGAGATTCGAACCAATTTGTCGACCTCTTCTCACTCTTTTTCTCCGTGAATTCCGATTGATATAATTTGCGTTCAACGAGTCAATAATTGAGTCACTAAAAGAATGTTTCATATCACACTTTATCGATTCACTAACGTTTCTGCTATATGCATTGGTCCAACAGAATTCAGAAGAACATCTGGATTCAAATCAGCATTATTCAAAGATTTTGCTTTATCCATAATTCTTAATCATACAATAAACTGTATTGGAAAATGCTAAAATGCCCACAAAATAATTTTCAAGATTCAACAATTCACTGTTGACAATGAAAAATGAATGCAAGTTACATTATTCAAAATTACAAATCAAAAAAAATTCAAAATTCGACGAAATTTAATTATTACCAAAAGAATTCGATTAAAAATCACATGTTATAAAACTATTTAAATTTTCTATATATGTATGTGAATGAGTGATTATGGAATAACTCTTAATTAAAATCACCAAATTGCAAATTTAATTATAACTTTTAATTTTTATTTTAAAAGTCGAATAATGCATAATTTGTCCAATTTGGATCATTAATTCTTTTTATCATCATTAAAGAGTTTTTGAATTAAAATAAATATGAATTAAACCACATATTGAATCTTTTCTTTGAACATATAAATCTATCGAGAATTATGCATTTGGATTGATAACATGATTCCGTCATTTTTGACGGGTTATAGCTAGTTCTTACATAATTGCCTTCAAATATGTCAAAATGTAATATGTTAATGTCAATCACATGCTTAACATTGGGTATTACAATAAAATATTATAAATAACGCGCAATTAAAAATAAACTAAAGATTCATGATCTTTACAAAATAAAAAATTATTTTTTTAACGAGTGATTAAAATAATAGCTAAAATTTATCTAATATTCGCATGAAATATAAAGAAATAAAAGAAATTAGATAAAAAATATATTTCGCTATAATTTATATCAAAAGATTAAAATTATGTACGAATATGTTACATTATAAATCCATATTTCTAATCTTCGTATGAATTTTACATCATTTTTTATATTTCTATATTCCTGCATAGTAAAATTAACTAAACTTTCAAGTATATAGTGTTTTGGCTCAAAATGTTCTGTCATAAGTTGGAATGACAACAGTAAAATAAGGAATTTTGACTGACTTACTTTAATACGAAGGTTATTATGATGAGTCTCAAATATTGATGGTCCAGAAAACTGATATCCCTTGCTTCCAATAAATATATGACCACTTTATGAACATATAAACAGTTATCTAAAACTAAAAACTGTTGTGAAGGATTTCATAAGGCATTGAATTATTTATTTTAACACAACCATCTTAGCCTATGGATTTTGCTTTATAATTTTAAAAGAGAGATTAAAATGTTGAAACATAATTGTAAAATCAAAATCAGAAATGTTTATAAAGAAATAGAAGGCTACTTAACTAATATTAAATATTTGCTTTTCTTCACAATAACGTTGTCAATATATATGGGGAGTTTATTGAAATTTGTATTTTTTATGAACGTTTAAATTTCTATATAAACAGTCCTTTAAAACAAATAATAATTATTAATAAAGCAAAATTCTAACTTTTTCAAAAAAATTGATTATTTCATAATTTTCTTTCTGTTATTTTATTAAGCATAATTAACTTAATAAAACTTTCAAGAAATTTCAAGAAATATACTGAAACAAAATTCTGCTGCTAATTTAGATTTTAATTCTTGATCAATGGCATGAAAAAAGTGATGAGGAAATACATGATCATATCTATAGAAACGCTAATTTCAAATAACAACGCGGAAGTTGTCTACTTCCGAACGATAATTCATTATAGAAAGAAATATATGACAAACCTTAGCTTTTAATTATAGATAATAATTTTAAATATTTATCAGTAGCTAAAATTTTATTTATAATTTTTAATAATATTAATAAAATATTAATAACAATAATATTGATAATGGTAATGTTTTTGGCCTCAGCCTTTATTATCATAATAATTTAATGCTTTTGTGATTTTTCTGTTTAATCACCAAAAACACTGTAGCCCTATAAAAAGTTTCAAAGATGACAATCAACATTGGAAACACAGATTATAGCATACAAATACAGTATATACTCAAGAAATATATATAATAAACATTACAAGCTTTGTGATACACCAGTACAAGTTTAAAAAAAATTTCATATTTAAATTGTATAAAGACTGTATACTGATTATTTAACCCAGTTGGTCATATTATACACAACTTACAGTGTACAATATTCTATTATATAATGATACATTTTATGAGGAAAACAGACGAATAAAGAAAAATAGAAGAAACAGAAGGAAAACGAAGCAAAATGAAAACACTTTATTTATTTTCTATGGTCTTTTTTGAAAATCTTAAAACTTCTAAATTTGGAACACTTTCCGGGACAGTGTTCAGTGGGAGATAAACAACTTAAATCCGGGACGTCTGATCACTTTAACTTAGTGGTTTGTTTGTCTACTATGTTACTGATGCATTTAAACAAATGGACACAGTATTCAGATTTGAATAAAGCATTGTTAACTGGATTTTTCAATAGGATTTTATATATTAAATTCTTTGTACGTGGTGTGCAATTTTAAGTTTTACATTTAAACAAATAATTTATTTAAGAAAATTCAAATTTTTTATCTTTAATTTCTAAACATTCTAATTGTTGCCAAGAATCCAACAGGTTTAGAACCATGTAAATTCATTTATTAACGCTCAAATTTAACAAACCTTGTAAATTTTGCTACTTGTAAGAAGCAAGTTAATTTTATTCATAAGATTTCTTTCAAAATATTGCTCATGACATACTTGATATGAAACATTTGAATTTTTGAATTTAAATAATTGTTACCAGTTTAAGCCAAAGCAGTGTTATTTATTTGGAAAAGTGACTTTACAAATATATATCAATAATAAGGTAAGATGTGCAATACGGGACACTTTCCGGGACAATTTTCAATGCAGAACGTAAGATTTAAATCCGGGAAAGTCCTGCATAATCCGGGACGTCTGGTCACTTTACCCTAACTTGATTATGGACTTATTACTGACAAAAGATCTTTCATCATGATTTAATTCCTGGCGAAATCGGTTTATGCTCAACAATTGGTACTTCCGTGTTATCTTACCCCTAAAAATTAAATTATAAAATACAATTAAAATAACAATATTAAAAATGAGAGAATACATTATTGATGACGTTATTGAACATTATTGAACATGAATTTATTAAGGCTATCTGTGATTATGTGATTATGTGAATTTATGTAGCGCAAACGTGTTATAAGCAAGTGTCGATGTGTTCGACACTATTCTCAACGACATTGTGGTTTTCTGGCCAACTGGATGACCATTTACAAACTCTTTACAAACATTTGCTGAGTTTGTAACTGATTTAGAAAATAAATATAATAATTATGTTCTTTTTTAATTTAATTTTTGGGGGTAAAGATAACACGGAAATACCCAACAATTTAATGACCATATTCCAGACTTTAATTTTTTCGCAACGCAAACACATTTATCATCATTATTTGTAAGGACGACTTTAGTTGTTTGAAAATAATGCAACTGGTAGTTGCTACCGCCTATTTTAAATATAAAATCTATAATTTAAAATACGATTGATATCAAATATTATTTTTATTATAATAGTATAATTATAATTTTAATTATTATAATTATTACTTAAAACCAAATATATTTCAAAAGATAAAATTAAGCCTTAAAGACAATTGGTGTCAAATATTATTATTATAATATTATTATTATTAAGATTTATTTTATCAAAGATTTTACTCAAAATTGATTACATATTTTCGATTTTTTAATATATTCAAGCAGTTTTTATTGTAATGCGTTTATCTAATGAAATATCTTTGTGAAAATTGCATATGCTAAAGCAGCTCAGTGGCAATTCATTACAGAATTAATATCTATGTATTGTTCTAAACTAAGATAACGATTAAATAGACGTAAAATTCTCAACGATTTATTAGATACAAGCAAGATCTTTTATACGTGACGAAGCCCATCTCAACATTCGCTATGCATACACCTAGTTCTGATTCATTTACATACTGCATGCCTGATTGCGTAGATATCGGTATTGCTCGCGTAATCGATCTCTGACAACTATGATACATTTATCAATAAAATCATGTATAATTGGCAATGAAAATTCAATTATTTAGGATTAAAGGTAGTCCTCGACTTACGACCGAGATAGGGACCCGAGCAACGGTCGTATGTTTAGTTGGTCGTAAGTCGAGTTCATATAAAAAATAAATAAAAAAAGAACAAAAATACAAACGGATTATTAGAAGCAAAATACAAATTCATAGTTCAGTCTTTATTTAAAATTATAATAAAAAGCCATGAATACATTTATATTAAATAAATTAAATTAAAATTACATGTTTACTTGTCCTCGTCATTCCGAACTTATCACATTAATATAATCCATTGAGTTATCTTGAACAACTGCACCTTCAGTGGCAGTTTTTAAAAAAAACCTGTCTAATGTTGTTTGCACACTTTGAACTTTCATTTCGCTATTAATTGCATAATAACATGCCATATTTTCCTCAATAAGCTTATTTACTTTTGTAAATCTTTCCTCATTAGCATCCACTTCTTCCAATTTTTGCATTCCCTGATGAATTTGGTGAAAAGCTGCAGCCATTTCTTTTGCCGAAAAATTTTTTGTGGCATTTCTTCCTCGTCTGATTTGCTTTCATCCGCAACACATTGTGCTTCAAGATTCAATAAATCTTCATTCGTTAGATTATCTACATGGTATTCAATAAGTTGGTTAATATCTGCATTGTCAACATCAAGATTAAGTTGCTGAGCAAGCTCTACGATCTGAGTGGTAATTTTTTCAATGCCAATTTCGCTTTCAATTGTCGAACTAACATTCTCTTGAAGTCGCTTTGTTAGATTTTTCCATATTCCACTCATACAAGAAGGTCTGACCTCTTGCCATCCACCTGCTATGTTTTTAATTGCTTGAAGCATATTATATTTCGACCAAAATTCTTTTAGAGTGATCTCATTTTCAAGTGCTTTAATTGCTTGACTAAATGTGATTTTCAAATAGTGAGCCTTAAATGTGGCAATAGCTCCCTGATCCATTGGCTGTAAAATACTGGTGGTATTTGGGGGTAAATACATAATTTTTATGTTCGGCGAGAGATCGCCAAGATATGGTGGGTGTCCAGGTGCATTATCCAGTAATAAGAGGATTTTAAAAGCAATGCCCTGTCGATTACAATATTCTTTTACTTCAGGCGCAAATACCTTCATAAATCAGTCCTCAAAAAGTAATTGCGTCATCCAAGCATTTTTATTTGTACGGTAATGTACTGGTAACATGTTGATATCCACTCCTTTAAATGCTCTTGGTTTTCTTGATCGATGTATTACAAGAGGTTTCAATTTATACCCAGCAATATTTCCGCCCAATAAAATTGTGATGCGATCTTTATGTGCCTTAAAACCTGGCATACGTTTTGCTTCCTTATGAATGTACGTACGATCAGGCATTTTCTTCCAATAAAGCGCGGTTTCATCAACATTAAAAATTTGTTCGTTGGTATAATTTTCTTCTTTAAGGAAATCATCGAATTTAGCTACAAAATCCTCAGCAGCTTTATTATCAGCACTGCCTGCCTCTCCAGAGATTTTTACATTTTGTAAATTCGCTCGTTTCCTAAATTTTTGAAACCAGCCGTTACTTGCAATGAATGTCTGATCATGGCCTTCCCCTCCCTTTAATTTCAACATTTCAAAAAGACTTAGAGCTTTAGTTTTGATAATTGCGAGGCTAAGAGGAATTTGTTTTATGATCAAATCCTCTATCCAAATCACCAACAACTTTTCCATTTCATGCATGGCCCCTTGCCTTTTTTTGGTTATAACTGTAGATTGCATACATGCTGATTCTCGAACTGCTTTTAAAATTCGATCTTTATCTTTTAAAATTGTTGAGATTGTTGAATGGGATAGTTTAAAGGCATGCGCTATGTCTTTCACCTTTTTACCACTATCATGCTCTTTAATTAACTTATGTTTCATTTCTAAATCTATAGCACTTCTCTTATTTTTTCTACTTCTATTATTCACAGACATTTTTGGGATAAAAAAATTATTCACTTTTAAAAAATTAAAATGGCTAACTCAATTGGGCCTTTATTAGCCTTTAAATTTTTGATATGACAGATAAATTTATGCTGTCGTTTTGTTTTTAAATTAGTTGTAGCTAAACAATTTAAAAGTGCTGAATATTTTTTAAGGCTTGCTAATTTAATTTTTTACTAATTCTAAATTTGTTTTTGTTGTTAAAAACTAAAATAGTAGGTAACTTATAAAATTAATAGTGTTTAATTAAGGAAAATTAATTGGTTTAATTTTTTAGTTCGGTTCGAAACAAAAATCAGGCCCATTGGGAAAAATAATTCTAGGAAATAATTTTGGTCGTAAGTCCGAACCGTCGTAAGTCGAGCCGTCGTAAGTCGAGGACTACCTGTATACTTTTTCTATTTGGTGAATATAAAATATAAATATATAACGTCGAGAATTTCAATAGATTATTTATTAATTTGATAAATACTTAGTCAACATTTCTATTTGATCAATGTAAAACATGACGTTCAATCGGCTGAGCTAAAAGCTTAGACAATTTTATAAGTGTTTACATCTATTTTATCGTCAAATATTTTATGCACACCTTTCTCATTGATAATTGGTCAACATTTCTATTGGTGAATTTAAATCCAAATATCCAGATCGTCAGAAGCTAAAAACAATTTCCATGTAGTACTTTCACTAGCAAATTATATACTTTTAACAATGATCCAGCTAATATTTAAGTCGAATCAAGTTTAGAGATTGAATGATTTACTCAAAGCCACAGTATATTTCTGTTGTTAAAAATATTTTTGTCTTAACTTGCGCAGTGTATATTATTATTAAATACTGAAAATAAGATTTGATAGGTTAACGAAAAACACGGATCTTTCTATGGCCTAAACTGATTAGGGCATTCGCTTTGTTTTTATATTAATTTTTGAAACGTATTTCTGTAAATTTCATTTAAGTCAACATTTTTCTTGGTCATTTGCTCATTCTTTCCATTATTGTTAGTCATGACATTGTAATGTTTATATTATTTTAATGTTAGACATCCATAAAAAAATATTTTACACCATTACAAGTTAAAAATGCTAAAGGTTTACGGATGTACTTGTAAACAGTTTCTGTGTATAGACTATTTTTGGTCTCCAGAGGTGAATATGATTATTCATACGCCATGTTTATAAGTTTACAGATTTTTTTTTCTGTGAATTAGCTAATTTGCAAGTGATGTGATTTCCAGTGTACCAGGGAAAGTATACAATAGAGTTGAATTAGCAACATTGTATACTTACCTGGCGCGAAGAGAAATCTTCGCTTCTCCTGCATAGTAATGATTATGTCAAAAGCTCGAAACTAGTCTACTATTGGGATTTGCACTGACTATCACAAAGCTTGTAATTAATTCTAATTTATATTAATTCTATTTATAATTGAATATTTTAAGCATGAGATAGTACATGCTTATGTTAGAACTAAATATTTGTATATATTTAATACTGGTTTAATCTTGGTTATGAATAAAAATGTCATGGAGTGATCCAATATACATCAAGTTCTAGATCATAGTCGATTGAAGGAATTGATTATTTCAGTTAGAATGTCTTTGCTTTACATTTTCCATGATTGATTCCATGATTTAGTTTATGTTTTCTTATCTAAGTTTTCTAAATTTTTATTTACCCTTCTCTAAATCACTCCTAAACAGTTAAATAGATTTTCTTGTTCACCTCGTGTGAAAAATGCAATTGACAAAAAATGCTTGTATTTATTGCTTATCTAGTAAAAATAACTGTAATGAAATAAATTTAGAAAACTTATTAGACTGGATAATAATTCCTGAATAAAATATCATTAAACTTTCTAATTTAAATATATTCTAATAAAATTTCAAAGATGTTATCAAAATGTTCGTGAACAAACAATCCATTAGACGGTGGACATCGATTTTGTCTTCAATTCTTTTATTGAAAAGAGCATAATCATGCAAGCCGACTAAGAAAAAAGAGAAATGTTTTACTCATTAAAAATTATGGAAATAATTTAAATTAATTTTTGTAAATGTTTAAAAAACAAAATCGTTATCTTCATTTCTTTTTTAGACTATTAATCAACATTTAAAACCAAATATAAAAAATGATAAAAGTAAAATTATTAATAAATCAATGATGAATAAGATAAAATATTTTACCGATATAAAAAAATATAAAATATTAATAAAAAATATAATAAAAATATGTATTGAAATTATTAATATATAAAATTACAATTATTTTTGAATCGATTTGTTGAGGTCTGTAAATTAAAATAAATTTAAATGAAAATTAGGTTGAAAATTTAAATAAAAAGTAAGTGAAGGAAAAAAACAAATAAAAGTTGATCATGCACAGAATTGATAGTAAAGGAACGTATGATGGATGCAGTATTAGGAAATGGCAAAAGCAGTTGCGAAAGGCAAGAATCCGGAAATCCGAGAAAAATCAATAAATTGTAAAATCATCGAAATCGAATTGGGAAAACAGGACAGGTATAGATTAGCTAATGGTCAACAAGATGATGATTAGGGATTTATCAGAAAATGGTTAGAAAGGGTCGAAAAGCATTCAAATGTGTTAAAACAGAAAACGTTAATTAATTAATTAATTGGCTAATAGTACACCCGAGTTAATGGGAAACCGGAGCCAATGGAGAACACGAGAGATGAAGGAAATCCGAGCTGGGTAAACAAAGAGAAAAGTAAATAGAAGGAAGATCTGGGCCCATTATCGTGACACCATGATTAATGGGAAAAGACCAAGAAGAAGGTAGTGCGTGCAGAAAGGCCGGACGGGCTATTAATTATCTTTGTTCGTTGGACCATTATGGATGACAGCCGAAGCAGATGTGTGGACTCGAATGTCAAGTTAGAGATTGGCTCGGCAAAATAACCATTTGTCATTCCGATTTTGAAAAGTATATAAGGAATGAGAAAATCAGAGCAAATCGGCATTTTGCCTCAGTTAGGGTAAGAAGATAAACGAGAATTGACGAAAGATAAAAACGAATTAAGGAGTTTTTAGGGAAAAAGAAGACATAGAATACGAATACGAAAAGGTGAAAAAGGATCAAATCAAATAGAAAAAGGAAAACGTTGGTCAGGAGAACCTGAGGAAATAAAAGGTGAATATTATCTTTTGTCAAAGCATCAACACCGAGAGGAGAATCGGTCAAACTTAACTTTGATTATTGATTATTTCTTGTTGAGAAAAGAATATTTTTGTGATTCAAATATACGTTGGGTAGTTTATTGTTTTGATTAAAAGGACACGAGGAGTCTGAAGTTACCGACTTAAATTAACTAAAACCCAACATATTTAATTAACAAAAATAAAAGTTTATTTCTGGTATCTTTATTTTTAAGGATGTACAACATGTATATTAATAATCTGGACTCGTCAGATTATTCATTCTTATACATCTTGGCAATAACTCAGGTTGTTGCTTCTTTAAAAATCAGTAATTCTTCCCTGAATTACTTAATTATTTTTAAAAATATGGGAATTTTATTTTATTTCTATATAGTAATAAAATTTATAATATAAAATGACAAACTAATGTAGCATAAATAAAGATTCCACGAAGCTATTTAAAAAAAAACAGCCGATTAATAGACATTCGAATACTAAAATACATAAGTTCCCTAAAATGTGGATCAAAAAGTGAATATTTTATTAACAAATTACTTTTAAATATATTAATAGATGCTAATTATGTTTGGATTTTAAAAAATATCAATTTAAATTAAAAATGAAAGTATACATTTTTTAAAATTAATAAAATTCATAGATTTAAAATTAATAATTTTCTCGTTATCCTATATGATTTTCTTTCCTAAATTTGGCTTGATATTTTGTCAATTACATCCAAGTATGACAATCTTGCAACAAGAGAACCATATGATATTTTTTCTTACACATACAAAACTGTCTTTACATTATATTTCCCTATCCCAAATATTTTAGGTAATCATGTTAAAAGCTTTGACTTATTCTCTGTCATCCATTCTTTTATCATTTCAACCGTGCTGTCAATTGCATCTATTAAACCAGTCATTACTCTACTTATTTTTCTGAAAGTTTTTAATTTTTCTGTTTTATCTCCGTCATTTTTATCATCCTTAACCTATATAAATTAGTTTTCATAATTTCTAATGTTGCATCAATAAATTTTTCAACATTTTATTACAATATCAACAACTTTTATTTCTTTTTCACCAATATTGTCTTCACCTGCATCGCAATTTTGACCATTCTTATAAATATTTGTTCAAAATTATCACATATTGCATCAATGAAATTTCAACTTAACACATAAAAAACTCATTTATCAACCCAATAATTTCCTGTTTTACTGATGAAATTATCCGCCGAAAATGGCTGAGACCAAAATAAAATACCTGAAAATAGTCAGAATATAAATTATTTTCAAATAGGAAGGATGAAAGCAATCACAAATTGATTACTAAATATACCTAGAAAATTTCAAATAAAAACACAATTTTTAATTACTGATAATAAAATATATCCAAATATAAGCCCTTAACCACTTGCCGGGCGCGCGCTCAAATATGAGTGCAAAAAATGTGTACCATTTCGGGCGAGCGATCACATGTGAGCGCAAACTCATATAGAAAAAATAGTGAATACAAACTTGAACATAGTAGCCTTTGCCTTTTAAAAATTACATGCGCGATTGAAAAAGTTGTGTGGCATTTTTCAATTTAATAAGATTGAGTTAGCCAAAAGTTATAATTTGTTGCATTTTAAGTGTAAGTTTTCAATTTCCTAAGTTAAAGTTTCAGTTAGTTCTATTATTCAATTTTTAATTTATTATTTTTTCTGAATTACTATAGTATATGAAATATGATATGATATGAAATTATGATATATGAAATAAATATTTAACTTGTTTTTGTTAAAAAAAATTATTGGAATTATTTTACATTGCGCGGGCGGCACAAATTTTGAAGTTCCGCCACTGATTTTATTATTACTTTTCAATGAATTATTTAAATTTTAAATTTATATTTGAAACATAGCAAATCACTTTCAATTTTATTAAAACAAATTTCAACAAATTTTTTTAATATTTTGAACTAATAATCACATTTGTTTAATTTTGCTAATTGAAATTCATAAAAAATTTATAGTGAATTTAATTATATTTTTCATTTGGCAAAAAATTTGTCTTTTACTTCTGGCAAATTTTCATTTCGTAATTGTTAATTTAATATTGATTTTTATATGTTTTCGTTTTTGTTTGTATATAATGAGAAAATAATCCCAAGCAAAATTCAATAACTGAGAAATTAAGTTTTCGTTGAAAAATAATTAGTAGGCATTCCTCAAAATAAATCTTAATTTGAGAAATATTGAATTTTTAAATTGTCATTCACTTTGAATCTGGGAAATGGAAAAGAAGATTACATTCAGATATTGATGAAAAAGTGAAAGTTATCTAATTCAACAAAAATTATAAATAAATTTTAATCTTTTAAATCTTAAAATTATCATTAAAATTTTAATGATGGACTGTAATCTAACGGTTTCATTTTTACAAAAAACAAAATGTCAAGTTTTCCTAAACCCTCGAGATCCCAAGATCCTTAAGATTCCCAAAAGCCCTAAAACTCCTTAATGTAACCAAAATTAATCGATATGGTTAAAATTAAAAGTTTTACTAATAAAATTATATTTGTCAAATTTATCTTTTTTAACTTTGGCAAAGTTTTATATAATGAATAAGACTGGTCAACACAAATTTTATTACCGCAAATCTTGAATAAGGGTAAGTTAATTGTGGGTAAGTTTTTAATTTGAAACTGACAGTTTTGCTTGAATGACTCTATATGTATTTATACACAAAATGTCGAGAAGAACTGTAAATTTGTGAAATTCATTCATTGACTCTACTCTCTGCATGATTATGATAACATTGGAACGAACCCAGAACATATTCATGGCATAGTAAAATAGAGTTTCTTTGTTTTTATGTTATGTCTTGCATCAGGAAATTCGCTTTGGAGAATCTAGCAGTAATCTACCATAATATGCTTCTCACAATGACATTGATATATTTTTTCCATTGTCTTCATATCCCAATAGAATCTTTCTTCTTCTTTGCTATAGTGTTCTAGATTCTCTGGAAACCGCTCTAAATGACTGTGAAGAAAGTGTATCTTTATGATCATATTGCATCCAAGACCATACTTTTAACCAATTTATCCTAATTATCAACTTGATAATTTCCGAAGAAATTCTTTACCATTACTACACAATAGTGCTAAGCGGAACCCTCGCCAACAATCACGGAAGTAATGAAACCTGGATCATTTATGAGCTTAAGAATTTGAAGATAACTGAATACTCATTCATTAATATTAACCCTTAATTACATTTTGTATCAAATTTGCAACATACCAGAATTTCACGTTAGATAGTCTAACATAAATAAGAAATAACCATTTCATATTGTTGCTTGTGAGCTACAAAGCTGTTTAACGGATTTAGTTCATTTAACATTAGATTTTTTTAAAATTATTTTTGTAATAATATATTCAGTCAAAGTAACATTATTTTAATTTATTCAAAATAAATAAAAAAATTCATGCAATTAAGGGTTAAAATGTACTTACCTCTCAGAATTGATTTTATTATTATTTTGCTTTGTTTATATTTCTTCCTCATTCTCATCATTCCCATTGTCGCTTTTTTAATAGCGTGCTCCTTTTTTCCGCACTACTTTAATTGTGCGTCTTTAAGATGTTCACCCCTTTGAAACCATATTTTAAAATGTCAATATTAATTTTGCGAGGTTAGAACTTGCACCTGCGGGCCATTTTTGATTGGTCTATTTAAAAATTGTACCACAGTTTATTGGTTTAATTATAAAGGTTGACGCACGTTAAACAATAATTGCATTCGATAACATTAATATGAATAATAATCAATATAAAAGAAATACAACATAAATTGTGATTCATTTTGAGATATTTTTAATTGTCAACCAAAAATATTATATTACATAATATTCCATTTCATTTCATTTTCATATAATGACTGATCTACAGTCATTAAAATGAGAAAATAAAATTACATCAATTGTGAAATAAATATAAAAGATTTTAGTTTAAGAATAATTCAAATTTCATTTATTTTTATTAGGACTATAGAAAAATTTTTCCTATGTAACACAACTTTGTAGCACACGATTTTACAAATGTTTAAAAAAAAGGTAGCTTTGACAATTTGTGTTTTTTTTTGTTTTGTCGAGAGATTTTAATAATATTAAATTTTTGTTATAAAATTATTTTTATTTTTTATTATTTATTGTGTAAAAAATTCCTGCTTTGAATCGCACCACAACTCTATAAAAATAGTTTTCGGAAAACTCATAAATAAAATATCCATTGTGAATTTCGCAGAATATTTTTCTAATCTATTTAAATTCTAACAAATTGTCATATAACAAAAAAAGATGACAATTCATAATTTTTATGAGTATTGCATTTATAATCAACTGAATTATTTTGATTACAATTAACTATTACAATGTTAAATCGAGTCAATGTCAAAATTTAAATAATGTTTTAAACGTCAAAATGATAAATTTTGTATCTCTTCAACATTATTTATCAAAAATAGAAAAAATTGCGAAATTTTTGCAAGACAATAAAATATTATTTCTATTGTAAATTATTTAATTATTTATATATTTATTATAGCGTATTTCCTAAAATATTGACAATAAATTCCAATTAATTTTAAAACAACTTCTCATGGCCATAAAGTCATCAAGTTAAATTACAAAAAAGAAAGAAAGATGAAAAAATAAGGAAACGCATTTAAAATATAATTAATGGAGATTTGATCACAGACATTTTTATTGATAACATTAATTTTTAAAAACACCACATATATGATGTTTAATAATCTTTAAAGCATGAAACATAATTTACACTATATTCAAACTAAAAATTAAAAATGAGACGTCACAACAATTTTCGATATTTTTTTTTGAAAAAGGACTTTTTTTAATCAATTTTATTGCATTATTATGATAATGTGTTAATTAAATTTTAAGTTAAAATATTAAAATATTTATGAATAAAAAAATTTAACAATCTCACAATAGTGAAAAAAATTTCATGGAGACAAAATTCCTATAAATTTAATGAAAATTCCAGTTATAGATGTAATAAAATGTGAAAGTGTAAATAAATATAAATGGAAAATATAAAATAAAACGTATATGTAAAATTGAGAGACATACTTAATTTATAATTTAATAAGTTTAGTCAAATTTAAAATTATTGTTAATGGAAACAAATTATTTATTTGAAAATACTTTAAATTATTTGGTTGGTTTTTATAGGCATCACGTGCTTGGAAATTTGAAATTTATGAAATTCTTTTACTTTTTCAATTAAATCTCTTTTGTTTCTTGTTCATTAATTGCTATCCTAATTAGATAAATTTGACATATTTGCCAAACTTATGCTCTTTAATAATGAATGTAATTTTGAAGTAGTTTCAAATTTTGTTTTAAACTTTCAACAGATTTTGCTACAGTATTTTAAGATGGTTGTTATTAGTCAACAGAAATTAACTAAAGCAGTTAAGTTTTATAATAATAATAATAATAATAATGATAATAATAATAATAATAATAATAATAATAATAATAATAATAATAATAATAATAATAATAATAATAAAAATAATAATCTTATTATTTATTAAAAAGAGAGTTTGAAGACTATAAATCAGTAATATATCGATTTTTCTTGATACTCACGAATTTTCGGCACTGCCTTTTTCACATGAATTTCACTTGAAAAAGGCAGTGTCGAAAATTCGTGAGTATCAAAAAACATCGATATATTATTGATTTATAGTCTTCAAGCTCTCTTTCTAATAAATTGAATGGAAAAAATAATCAGTGGTGAAGTTGAAAAAAAAGTTCTTATAATCTTATTAATATTATTTAAGATATTCATTATATATGCAATAAAGGATAAGTAAATAAATTTAAAGAAAATAAAACATAATGTTTTATTTTTATAGTTAATAATAATTTATGTTGTTATGCCTACCTGGTAAATAGAAGTCGCCGGGATTGGGATTTATTTGACATATGATTATAAACAATAGATAAACGATAATTTTGTAACACATTATTAATTCTGGCATTTTTGATGGCGATATTTACATTAAGGAAAAAAATGAATAAAATCCATGTATAAACAAAGTCTGTTAATGGTATTAAAGAAAACAAATTGCTTCTACTTGACTGGAAAATTAAAAACTAAGCGTTAAAGTCACTTCAATTTGATTTCAAATGGTTTTAATTAAAAATAATTATTATGTCTCGGAATGACTACATAACCTTAGCCAAAGTTTCTGATTATTCCCAAATTTTTATATTATTTACCTTTTAATATTTTTTTTCATATTAATTGAAGAAAAATTTTATTACTATGAAATTTGATTAATAAAATAATTTACCAATGAAATTGAAAAAAAATATAATTTAATTATAAATATTAAACGAATCATTTGCTGGAAATTTTATTTAACGAGAATTTTATATCAAAAGAAAATCTTTTTCAATTTAATCCGAATCATTGGATTATGCTGAATATTCCAACTGAAAAGTTTTCTCCTTTGGCTTTTAGTGATTAACCCTTTCCACTCATTATGGCAAAAATGTTTGCTGCATTCTTAAAAACTGTTTCTAATACTCCCCAAAGAAAGAAAACCAACCATTATTGAAAAGTGTTTCCGCATAGATTCTTGAAATTCCACAAAATTCCACAACAGTTTGAAAACGATTATTATTGAACAATTTGTTTAAATATTCCTTATTTTCGGTTATCAGTTTTTATCGTGATTTTCAGCCCGAAGAAGACTAATAAGCTGTCGGAATATATAGCGCGATGTTGTTTAATATAGTTAGTTGGCGTTTTTCAATGAATAATTATAAGAAGAAAAATTAATTCATTAATTTTAAAAATATATATATTTATAAAAATCTTTCAAATTTTCAATTTTTTATAAGGATCACTGACATTTATTTTAGTTAAAAGGCTAAAACCTGATTTCTTATCTTATCAACGCCCAATAATTAATGGAATATTCTCATTCATTAACATTGAAAATGAAGAATAAAGCAGACGATTAAAAATAATTCCATTATTCCTATAAAAGATTTGTTTCATTCTTTGTTGTACAATAGACGACCCGAAAACATGATTGATTATAATGTTGGACGCCGTTAAGAAGACGCCACAAATATTTTTTTGTTTTCCTATTAAGTTCAAAGAAATTCGAATTGTATTTTAATAAAAAAATATTTTTTAAAGGATACTGGAAAAAAATTTTTATTGTTTTAAAAAAGTTTATGATAATGCCATCACATTTTCTTATTTTTTTTAGAAATTTTTATAATATAATATGACTAATTAAAAATTTTAAATAATATTAAATAATATTAAAAGCTTTAAATAATATTAAAATAATAATTTAAATAATTTAAAATAATTTAATTTAAATAATTATTTAAATAATATTAAAATCTTTATAATATAATATAACTAATTAAAAATAAATATTAAAATTTTGTCAAAAGACTGAAAATTCTCTCATCTATGAACAAATGAATTATTAAAATCTATTGAAATAATATTTTTAAAACAAAATAAAAATTGAGTTTTCATTTCGTATTCTATGAGTAATTATAATAATATCAAAATTAAAGAATTATTATTTTTTAGAAAACATAGTGCTGTTAGGATGGAATTGTTCAGTTTGATACTATATTTTATTAAAATATTTCCATTATTTCTTTCTTTCACATTATCAATTAATATCTTAATTAAAAGGCAGTCCCAAAAAGTCGTGTATTATATATGAAAATGTTTGGTTTTAAAAAATATTTCGGCAGCTAATAAATTTAATTCTGATTCTGTTATTTATATTAAAGAACAACACCCAATACAACAAGTTTATTTGACAATAATATATCATCAAATGTTCAATCTTTCAATTAACAGATATTGGAATTTCAAATTAAGGTGAACCAAAGGTAAAATGCTAAATTTTATTTGGGAATCTAATCTGTTACAGACAAGTACCAATTTATCTACACTTTAGACCAGGGCTGGCAAAAGCGTCGACCGCGGTCGACTGGTCGACCGCGTAGCTATCGAAAGTAGCCCGCTAGCACTATGGAAAATTGCATATAAAAATCAGTTTTTTATTTATTGAATTTCTAACTTTATAAAACATATTTAAAATAAGTTTCGATTCATATGACAAAAAAATTCCAATAAGAAACATAATATTAGTCAGATAACACTCAGAGTGTAGTAAATTTTTAGTTTGAAATTCAAATATATACAGTTAGCTAATAATCAGAATAAATTTCATGTGTTTGAACAAGTAGGCCATAAAATAAAAGCAAAACATTGACGCTACAATCTTCGATAAGGAATAAAAAAATAAAAAACAACCAAAATAAAATACAACAAACGTGTGTTTGTCTATTTCAATTTTGAAATCAAATTGTTTTCGTTAGAAAAATTTGAAAGCTTGAAGTATTCAGTATTGAATAATACCTGCTTATAATATTAATTTCAAAATTTTTTTATTAAAAAAAATTCTTTATAAAAGTTAACATTTTTAATTTTTGAGTATGTAAGTGTGTTTAACATTAATTTTCATATTAAATTTATTTTAGCTTTTATTATTTTCTTGTTTTAGCCCCAATGACACAACCCGGCCAAAAAAACTAAAACGTACCATTATAATACTGAATGGGAACCGGAATTTTTTTTCATAATGATGAAAGATAAGTGTGTTTGTCTCATTTGTAATTCAAACGTAGCACTACCTAAAAGAGCTAACGTTGAACGACATTTTCGAACAGTGCACAAACAGTATGAAATTGACTTTCCATTACATTCCGAGGTACGAAAAGACAAAGTCAAGCAGTTAAAGTCTCAATTAGGTGCACAACAAACTTTTTTACGAAATTTAACTCAAAATCAAAAACAGCTACCCTAGCATCATTCAAGGTAGTTAATATTTTGATGAAACATAAAAAACCTTTTGGAGATGGCGAAATATGGAAACAGGCGTTTGTTGAAGCTGGTGAGGTGTTATTCAAAGATTTTAAAAATAAATCCGAACTAATGGATTGTATCAACAATATGTCATTGACGCGCAATACTAGCACGCAAAGAATGGTGGACATTAGCAAAAACTTGGAAGATATTTTGCGGCAAGATATTCGAAAATGCCGCTTTTTCTCTTTGCAATTTGATGAATCTACAGATTTCACTGATACTGCGCAACTATGCATCTTCATTCGAATGGTTTTTGATGATATGTCAACCAGAGAAGAATTATTGACTATTCTTCCAATGAAAGGACAAACAAGGGGTCAAGATATTTACAATTTATTCAAGTCTTTTATAAGTCGCACCCATTTCCCGATTCACAAGTTGGTATCAATTACCACGGATGGAGCTCCGTCTATGATCGGAAAACATGTCGGATTTGTAACACTTTGCAAAAATGATGAAGAAATTCCCAGTTTTCATTCGTATCATTGCATTATCCACCAGCAAACCTTATGCTCCAAAGTGTTGAACTCTAACTATGTAATGAATATTGCGTTTAAAATAGTAAATTCGATACGTGCAAGAAGTCTACAACGACGTCAATTTCGAACTTTGCTTGAACAATGTGAAATTGAAAATACTGAATTATTGTTACACACGGATGTAAGATGGCTTAGCCGTGCAGCATTTTTAAAAACGATTTAGAGATCTTTTGCCCGGAATAAAACAGTTTTTGACTGGAAGAGAAGAATTATATCCCGAACTGGAGGATAAAAGTTGGCGGATAAATCTTGCTTTATTACAGAGCACCTGAATAAATTAAATTTACAGCTTCAGGGGAGACACAAATCAATTCTTGACATGATAACGGCAGTAAAGACGTTTAAAGAGAAACTGTCCTTGTTTGTGCGTCAACTAGAACGGGGTGATTTGAAACATTTTAAAAACATGGAAGAAGAATCCAAAAATGCGCCAGGAATTCTTTACGATAAATATACAAATCAAATTACTACCCTTTTAAATGAATTTAACACACGTTTCGCAGATTTATCTAAAATTGCAAATATTGCTATGTTCATGTCATTCCCGTTTAATGATGTTATTGATACAGAGGAGATCGCTACTCAGATTAATGAATTTCTGGATTCAGATTCAGCTTGCTTAGAAGATGAGATAATAGCGTTGAAAAGCGACATTTACTTAAAATCAAGAGCTACAACCGAAGATAATTTTTGGAATCTTATTTCAGAAGAAAAATATCCAATTTTGCGGAGAGTAGTTGGATATATGTCCGCATTTTTTGGATCCACCTATCTTTGTGAATCAGCCTTTTCTTCAATGAATGTCATTAAAACAAAACATCGATCTTGTTTGACAGATGATCATTTGGAATCATGCTTGCGGATCGCCATAAGCTCCTATTGCCCGAAATACGAAGAACTTGCTGATAAGATGCAGTGCCACGTATCAGGTGCAAGTAGTAGCAGTAAATAATATTATATTAAGATATGTTTACGTTCTAGTAAAGTATTATAAGTTTTTTTCTAATTCGTTTTGTATTTAAATAGAATAAATAGAATAACTACAGGTTGTTTAATTTTACAGGTTGTTTAATTACAATTGTTTAATTTAGTTAAAAGTCGCCCGCAAGACTTGAAAGTTTTGCCACCCCTGCTTTAGACGGTGGCGGAACAAAATGGTAGAGGACAAATGATACGAACAAAATACGTCCGCATCAATGAAGCACTTCACACCATGGTAGTCGATTATAATAACCGAGATTCGGTTACATATTTGGGAGATATTGCGCGCGTGCTCAATATAAATGTTGTCTGACAGACACTGTATTGCAAAATTGTTTACGGTTTAAGCATAAACGGAACATTGTAACTGAGTAGGCCTATAATCTTAGATGTTTGACACTAGTTATTTTAAAATTTATTTATTAATTATAATTTATATATTGTCTTGATTTTACGATTGTTTTTATTATTATTAAACGAAAGAATGAAAAAGCCAGACATTTATGCTAAATAAAAACAACTTACTTATGTGTTAAGACAATAATTAATTAAATGCATTTGAAAAAAAATTAAACTTATAATTCTATTTAAACAAAGTTAATCTATACCATTTAATCCTAGTACCATTTTTCCGTACCATTTTGTCTAATACCATTTTGTCCGTGTCATTTTGTCCTAGAACTGTTTGGAACTTTATAACAATTATACTTTGGCGTTCTTTCTCTTAAATTTGGCTCCGACCACAATAACAATTTAGTCGAAGTTTAACATTATATATATATATAGGCCCATTCCTGGCGGGGTGCAGAAGGAGCCCCCACACTTGAGCGGCCAAGTTGAAGGCTGTCGCCGACTTGTTATATTTAAAAATTGATTTTAGATAATCTAACAAATAAAGTATACTTAATAAAAGTAAGTTTTACTATTTAGAAATTTTATTATGAATAATAAAATATTACACCTTCTTAGATGTCAGAAAGAAAAACAAAAAGGAAATCTGGTGCTTATTAACTGGCCACTGGACACCTACAATTTGAGTAATTTACCGATTGACAAGTTACTATCATACTTTTTAAGCTTGCGAATTTTATTTCCTTTCTTAATTATTTTTGTATTTGAATTTAATTTTATGAATTTTATTAAATTTTGATCTTTAATTATGTATGAAAATAGATTATATTTAAAAATATTGAAGATAAAAAACTTTATTGTTAAGAGCATGTTATTGATTACATGTTTTTTGTATATTTTTAAATGAAACTTTTAAGTATAGCCAACAAAAGGGCAATAATTTGATAAAATTTTACAAACAACGGTTACGTTCTAGTCTTAGATACAGAACTTTCATGAAAATAGAAAATATGAGGTTAGGAAATACCCACAGTAAAGTAATCATAAAAGCAATAAACATACTCCTGAAACTGCTGAATTGTAAAATTGAAGCAATGCCAAAGTCCTCATTGAAAACTTGTTGATGTGGTAGAGAGAAAGACAATTAAGCCGAAAAATAATTTGAAGGAAACCACCAGAGATGTCTTTTATACGCGTATTTCTAGTAAATATTGTATAAATAAAATTTGATAAGTAAATATCAAGCCGATTGACTTACAAGGTTCTAATACAAGTTCATTATAAGGAGTTAGTCTTTTAAAAGATTTGCTTATTTCCACTGATCTCTATGATCACTTTATACAGATTTAAATTATTTGATTTTATATTATCGGATATATTTGTACGGAGAATGTGGATAAAAAATTGCTCATCATTTAATAATTTTCTAAAAATACGATAGGAATACTGAATATTTATTTTAAATTTTAAAATATGACAATTTAAACAAAAGAAAAAAAATAATTAATTAAAATTACTAAATTAAAACAGGATTTTCTCAAAGTAAAAAATTAATTTATTTTATTTCCGCAGTTTCGTGCAGATTTTCCGAGAGAAAACTAAATTAAATGATCAATTTCTTACAATTTTAAATAAATATTATGACAATTTAGTATTTTACTGTAAAAGATTTATTCAATTATAAAGCTTATAATTCGATATTTTACTTTTTATATATTAATCTTTTTCAATCCTTTCGAATATGGGTAGAATGTTCAAATGCTTTTGTTTAATTGTTAAATTTATATTTATCTTTAAATTGGTTTGAAATTCATTAAATAAAATTTTAAATCAAAATTAAAAATTACTGAAAATTTAAAAAAATGTTTTAAACTTAATATTTTGTATAAATAGTTAAACATACATGGCAATGATTTAATTATAAGATAACGCCAATCAAACATTCTTTTCGCAATTAATTTCGACAGTTTTCCTGTCATCATCAGGTGGGATATAATAACTATATAAATTAAGGATTTTAAACAAATTTATTAATTATATATAAAAAAATTTTTATTTTATAAAAAAAATATATTATTTTTTTCTAAATTTTAACATTTAAAATTTAATTTAATAATTTAAAAAAATTTTTATTAATTATTTAATTTAATACAATAATCAATACATACAATATAAAAAACCTATTTAAAAACTTATTTAAAAACACTCAAAACACAAGTATTTACTGCATTCTGCACATTAATTTTCGGATTCAATGATTTTATCAACAACGCCTCACAAATCACACGTTCCCAATAATTATCGAAATTTTTTAATAAAATTTTAAAATCAGACATACCTATTTTAATCTTACAGCCCTTATTGTGCTATTTTGTATTTTAATTATTATTTTTAAACGCTCTTAAATTTTTACTATAAAACAAAATCTACTTAAATCGATATTATACGGAAATTATTAAATAACAATATATTTTCAAATATTTTTACCAAATTTCATGTCCATTTTACTTTAGCCAAATCGTAGACGATATTTTGTAAAATTTCCATCATAAATAGAAATATCTAAATTAATTTTTTTGTGCAATTCCAATTCAAAAAATGCACTTTGGCAACATATTGGCAAGGTTTCCGGTTTAATTTTCTCAACTCTTCTTGCTTCGTCAATCAAACGAATCTCTGTTGGTCAGTTTTGATAGACAATTTTAAACCGGAAATTAAATACTTCAGAAAAAAGATGACATAGCCAAGATTTACGCTTCGAACAAATCGTTAATCAAATTCTCATTAAAATTTGACAATTAAAGAATTTGATGAATATTTCCATTTAGTTTACGAAAGAATCTGACAGAAATGGAAATTTTTCAATTTTCTTTCAAGCCTGATTTGCTTTGGTTTGGAAGATTGTATTAAAACTGAATAATATTAAAAATAAATTATATTATTCAGTGTGTCTAAATTATGATATGAGTGAAATTCTACAGAAATTAAAATATTAAAAATTACAAAAACATCATTATAAAACATTATTTAGACATAACAAATACAGTCTCTCTCTTTCTTTCTCCTCCAAGATTATTCCTTATCCGAACTATCCCCATCCTTAATTGGTTAATTGGATATCCGGATAATTGAGGTTCTAGTATATATATATATATATATATATATTATATATATATATATATATTATATATATATATATATATATATATATACTATATATATATATATATATATATATATATATATATATATATATATATATATATATATATAATATATATATATATATATATATATATATATATATATATATAATAATTATATATATATATTATATATATATATATATATATATATATATATATAGTATATATATATATGTTATATATATATATAAAGTAGTATGGGCATTATTAATCCTTGGGATATAGTAAAACTAATTTGGATTCAGAAGTGATCAGAGAATCATTTTTTAGAAATATTCAGTAAAGAACCATATTGTGAAGTATTCTTTACATTATTACATTAAATTATTTATTATTAAATTTATGCAGTCACACTAAATGAAAAGAAACATGTAGTGCTTTTGACTCCCACTTTTATCAATTTAATAACTTAACTTAAAATATATTATTAAATTAATTAAATTAAAATCAAATTAAAAATCATTGTTTAAATAATCCTCACTTTTTTCTAAAATCAAATTCAATATAAAAAAACAATGGAACATTCAACTCCCCCATCATTAAATCGCATCAAAACCAATAAAGCAAATATGCCAGACTGAAATTCAATTAACTGAAACCTTCGTTTGATTAGATATGATCTCTCTGATGATGGTCAAGATCTTCAACAATCTCCAGATCAAATGTCCGTGCTTTCGTTGGTATATTGACTATTGGAGTAGATATATCAATTATTTATTGCAATGTTCATTTGAATAAAATCTTTATTCGAATTAGTCGTATGTCCCTACAAAACTTGCCATTACATTAAAGAAAAGGACCTATTCAAAATGAGGAATATACAATTATGAAAGTTTAACAGTATGAAATTTCTTTATTGTATATGAAGGTTTTTTAAAAAGTCTATCTAAAAAAACGTAAAGATTCTGAAACGAAATAAGCCAAAGTTTGGGAATGTATTTGCTTTGATGGTTTAGAGACATTATGTGATCAAAAGAGTCTATGAATAATATTAAATGCTGTAATTTGTATTAATTTATGTTCTCAATGTTTCTATATGATTATTCTTAGTTGTAAACCTGTTGATGATACTTAAATAACAAATTTATGAATAAATAAATAAAATTACTTGGGGGAAATTGTCATGACAAACGGGACGATCTATGGGAACTCGGAAAAGAAAACGGAAGTAAAAAGAAATGAAAAATGAGAAAGAAAAATGAGCTTAATTACAAAGTCAAAGTTTGCCCCAAATTTTTCTATGGCTTTAAGAATGCTTTTTAATTGCTAACCATACCCATTGCTGTAGCTAGTGGCGAAAGGAGTTTTTCTAAATTAAAATTAATTGAGAACTTTTTACGTTCGACTACTACACAGAATTGTCTTAAAGGTTTGGCCATTTTGTCAATTGAGCATAAAAAAAATAAAAAAGTTTGCAGAACTAGGGTTACCAACTCCCACAATCTCGAACCCGGGAAATTATGAAATTGCGAACAGTATAGCGCTTAAGAAATAATATAACATGTGTTTTTTCACTTTTTTAGTTTACACATATTAGTAATTTTAACTATATGATGACTAATACCATAAAGATTTAAACAAAACAATTATTTTTACATATTGCATTTTACATTTTTTACATTTTAAAAGTGAAAAAAACCTGACAGTGACAGACTAATAACATAGGTAAGAAGAAAATCATAAAATCGCTCGCCACGAATAAACAACTTAAACTTTCGGTGACTGTGAGCAAAAATAAATTTTGACTATTATTATTTTAGAGAAATCAAATAAAAGTTAAAACTTCAAAAACTGCACTTTTTTCTTGAAAAATTGTAAAATATTGTAAAAACAGGAAGACGGGAGATTTACATCTCCCGGATCATAGTTAATCGGGAGACGGGAGACGAAAGCCGATTCTGGGAGACTCCCGGCAAAAACGGGAGAGTTGTCAAGCCTATGCAGAACTCAAAGTAAGAAAAATATGTTATTTATGATTTCAGCGTTAGTTGATGTTACCTTGTTTTATTTTAAAAAAAATGTCATTCTGATTGTTTGTGCAATAACTCAATTATGAAAAATTATGTAGTATATGAAAATGTAAAAAATAATTTGGTTTAAAATTTGTGGTTAAGTACATATATTTCCTAATTGCTACTATTTTGTGCTACTTGATAATCAATGTTATGTTATATGTTTTCTATTATTAAAATTTATATAAAATTATTTGGTTTTTATTGAAAATAAAAAATAGGTACATTTATTTAAAATTTATATATTAAAGGGCGGCAATTTGTCTTTTTGTCCGGGGCGGCATAACCGCTTGAGCGGGCCCTGTTATACAGTAGACTCAATTTGTAAATAAATTTGTAAAATTGTAAATAAATTTAATTCTTTTAATTCTTAGAAGTAGAAAGCTTCGAAGATAAAGAAACTATGTTTAGCTAGATAAAATATTTCATAAAAAACATCCATTATCATGCCATCCGTTTGTTGACATATTGTGTAAACCTCATTGGTCAATTTCAAATATGCCGTTAATAAAATCAAAATATGTAAATTATAATAAATTACAATTTCTGAATTATAATTTATCGAATTTATTTTATCTGAAGCTAACTTATAGATAAGCAATTGTCCTGATAACAATAATTTAATTTTTATTACATTTTTGTCACTGGAAATTGCCGTAAAATTTCAGTAATTATCTTTCAATGAGATTGATCACGATATAGGGTCAACAATCAAAATTTAGTGACGGTCAACTAGTTTCTGAAAGAACGATAAAATATCTCGACGTTCATGTCAATCATTTCTATAATCATTTCGTTACGGTTTAAAAGAGAAGAGAACTCAACTGACGAATTCGAAGTCAAACTTTCATTTTTATTATCATCGATGCTTTCTATTAGAAGTAATAAGAATGAAATTCTAAAAACAATGGAATGAATTTGTAGTGGCGCCAAAATATGGGTCTCCATTATTGAATAGGTTAGTAAACTTGTCGTCGCCAATGTTCGTGCCAGGTTATCAACAGAGGAGGAATATCAATTATTCAAGTCCAGAGATAGCTACCGATAGATTCGATTCTACAAATTCGACTGCTGAGATCATTTCGTCCATGGAAATTATTACACAGTAACATTTTAATCATTCTTTCATTAAAACTGATGAAAATAAAATTTGAAACATCAATTAAATATTTATCAAACGAATTTACCCCAATCTTAATTACCAATTCTGGCATTTTTTACTAAACTAAGAACTATTACATTATGTTTTTTTTCTTTTTTGTTACAACTGTTTCGATATAATATCAATAAAAATTAAGGAGTTTTAACTCCATTAAAAATCATAAACCAAAAAAACAAATGATTTTTGGAAATAATTAGAGAAAATTTAAATTTCAAAAACATTAAATTTTATATTTTAATAATTAAAACAATTAATTTCAAAGACAACATAAAAATTGTAAAAATATATGCTCCTATTGATTTTTTATAAATTAATTGAATATTAAAATACAATAAAAATACAATATTAAAATATAATAAATTATAATCTTGTAAAGTACAAATTGTTTAAAAATAATACAAAAGTGTTTATGTAAGAAATAATGTATTACTTTCAAATTTCAGTAGTTAAATTATAAATATATTTCTAATACAATATTACAGTAATTTTTGTTATATTATATATATAAAATATCAGCGACAATGAACATGTTGTTTCAGTGGGGTAAAACTGAAAAGCTTAATAAACTTAATTTATATTAAATTAATTTATATTTATACTGTTAATTTTTACTGATAAAGAGCAAAAGAAGGAGAACTTGTGGACAAATTATTACATCAATAAATTTTAATTTTTTATATTTATTTTTGGATTTTTCTTATGTAATGAAATTGCGTTCAAATCGATATAAAATGACAATTTTTAAAAATTCAAAATTAATAAATAAAGTACAAAAATTAACTAAAAATTTACTTATTTTGGCGGGGAACAGGTTTGTGCAAATGGCAAATAACGTGATAAATAGGAAAACAATAATATAAAATCACAAAATTTTTCAAGATATTCAAATTAATTAAGAAACAAATAAAAATCTCGAACGATAAATGAGAAAAATAATAAAATTAGTCTCCTCAAAAATCAATAATGGAATTAGATTTTCCTAAAATAATTTGGACATGAATGATATAGGTCGCCTGCTTAATTGCTTAATAAATTAACTATCAGCGACAATATAATATTAATTGTAATATTAAATATTAAATATTAATTTCTATAATCACGTATTGCAGTGGTTCTCAACCTGTGTTCCGCGAAAAAATGACATTTTATCTTTAAATTTGCATTTAAGATACATATCATCAAAAACCTCAATTAATTTTTTTATAAGATGATTCAATAAGAAAGCCGTTACACAGATATATAAACATACAAATATAAAGGTATGTTTATTGCTTGTTATTGTTGCGCGTGTTATTTTCTTTGCTTAGAAGGCATTGTTTACGTTTACGACAGATTTTTAGTAATTTGTGATTGGTCACTCATTGTGGGCAAGTATTTTTTGTCAGTGTTCCGCGTAAAAAAATCATGTGAATGGTGTTCCGCGCTTTTATATTTATTGAGAACCACTGACGTATTGTATAAGAATTGAATTCTTTGAATGACATGTTTACTAAGTTCGTTCTTTATCCTTTCCTCTTCCAGTTTCTCTTCCTTAAGACTTGTCATACTCAAACTTGATAATTCCATTTCTGAGAAAGTTGACATCACCTATGTTTCGACACATTTTCAAGATACTGAAACTACTTCCAAAGTTGCATGTCATACAATGTAATGTCATATCAATAATTAATGATGCAAATATTTTAAAACTCCTATTAAATATCTGAATATTATTCAACAGAAATTTGTCTATTAACATATCTTGGTGTTATATTTGTTTCTAAATATTATAAATCGTACTTTGCCATTACGATCCTAAGGAGGAGGCATCTATTACATCTTATCCCTTATGCTGACACCTATGTATAGATTCTTTGTTGAATGATTAATGTTCGAAGAATATTTGTAAATCATAAAATATTTGGAATACATTTTATAATATCACATGGACAAAAATTAAATGAAAACAGTGGTTTTATTTAGATTTTCTTTATGTCATAGGTTACAAATGGGTACAATGCGGCTAATTCATGGGCTCTGGATAAATCATATGGAGCATATCTAGTAAAACAAACATATTAAGGGTCGTCGCGAATCAGCCACGCTCTTTGAGCTATACTTACCAGAACACAGTGAAAAGTTTGATAATACGAAAAATTTGTGATACATCATTAGGGTGGTCTCAATAGCCTACTTTGAAAGCAGTTTTTATATAGATTTTTACAGCTAAATTGACTAATTTACTGTCTAATGTGATTAGGAGGAAATATATCTTTTAAAAATCTTGAAGCTCAAAAAAAAGTACTCAAAATATTTGTGAATGGCATAAACATTATGTAATTTTTACAACGAAACATTTAAACAATTAATTAACTAGGTAAGCTTATATAATTTTGTCTCCATACGTTTGTCTTTCAAAATAAATGATTTTAAATGATTGCAATTATCTCACATTCTTTGCCTACTGTTATTTGCAATTAAATAAACACCCTCCTAGCACTGAAACCCAAATTAAATGATTTTTGCAACTCATTTTTAGTAATAAAAATGATTATTATATTATATTATTTGAGGTTGAATAAACATTTTTGAATTTGACGCACTTCAATGCAACTAAATCGTATTTAAAATATTTTTAATTAATATTTATAGAAATAAAAAGTGATTATTTTCCGGTAAATTAAAAGTGGAAATTTTATTTTTAATTAAAATTTATGAGAAAATGATTTATATCAGAGTTGAATGGATCAACTGACTTTCAAAATTAAATTAAATTCATAAAATATGTCATAGAAGTAAATGTTTCATAACGCTATTTAGATAAAACGTACATTAATAAAAAATAATAAACCGTTCAATTCATAGAAATGTTAAGAAATGGTAAAGAAAATATAAGAGAAAATATAGAAATGTTAAATTAAAAACTTTATTTTTAAACAAATTATTTAATCAACCAATCAAAAGCTTTCTAAGATTTATTAAAAATGTCCATGAATTAATCTTTTGGATTATTTTTTATCGACATCTATAAATTTTCAATTTTTTCTTATAACTTTTATCAATACTGACCTGGAGTTTTTGACAGTAAATAATAAAATATAACGATATTTTGATATTATTATTTAGGTTATTCAAACAATTCTTACTCATTTAAAATCAAAATAATAAATCAAATTCGATTAATAATTTCATTGAAGAGAATTTATTTTTAAAATTAATTTAAAAAAGTGAAATACCATAAATAATGATTGTAGCAATTGTAGCTGAATTTTTTTATTATATTAAATTATTTTATTTTTAAGATTTTCAATGTGAAAATCTGTTTTTTCTCTTCACGCATCATTCAAATTTCAACAAATTTAAACTCACAAATCATCCTTACAAAACTGTTGAGAATTTCTAAAATATTAAAATAAGAATAATTATTAGATTAGTTAAAATTATTTCCTTTTAATTAATTAATGAAAAGCAAATTATAAATAAAGAAATTCATTAAATAAATTAATTAACTTAATAAAGAATACATTGCTAATTCCAATCAATTTGTGCAAATTAAAAAGTTGGAATGTGGAAAATTAAAACAAATTTAATTTTTGAGTTATACAGACCTTTACTCTGAGCGTTCCAAGTCAAAGGACCCTGTGTGTATTACACAATCATAGGATCATTATTGTGTAACCAGTAAGTCTCATATAGTATGTATAACTACGTGATTACTATATAGTTACGTAATACAAGCTTTTTTTTTAATAAAGTGGACTTCAAGAGGAATTTGAGGAATTTGAACGACAGGTGACGAAAGCTATGATGTGAGAGTCAAGAAATGTCAGTGGGTAATCCTAAAGTTAAATATGTGTTGTCTGTGTGCGCACACAGGCGCGAGGCAATGTTCTGTTGATTAAAAAGTATTTATTTTTTGATTTTTATAATTAATTGAGTTTTGGAACTGCCAAGAAATTTTGTTTAAAACGAGTTGTATTTGTGGGTTTTAAAAATATAAAATTTCTTTTAAGTTTCGTTTTTTCGTTTGTTATATGAAATGGTTTAACTCAAAGAATGGATAAGAATTTATTAGTATTGACAAATATAAACGCAGTATCTCTAAAGATATATTTTTTCATTTTAAATCTATCGCATCTGGCAATGTAATTTCAATAACTAATGAAGAAGTTCTTAACTGATGATATCCGTAAAGATTTATATAGAAGTACAGCTTGGTTAGAAGTACAAGTGGTTAGACAATGTATCCTGGTGTTTCTGTTCAAATGCATATGTCAACTTTATTTCAAATTTCTATGAGAACTAAAGAGTCAGTGGTCGAGTGAGAGTCGATGAGAACTGTGAGAGTTGGACAGTTTTCGTCAATTTCTTTCAAATATCTCGAACTTTTATATCACAGATACTGACCAGTTAAATTTCTTAGCAAGCCTCGTCAACTTTCACTCGAACACTGATATTTACAGACTATTAAATCACAAGTATATCCAACTGACCACTTGAAGTCCCTAACTCTCACACCCCTCGTCGACTCTCACTCGACCACATATTTCCCTTGATTCTCGCATTATGACTCTTGTTAACTTTTATTATCTAATAAATCATTTAAATCAATAAATCAATAAATCATAGCTGAGAAGAAAACCTAGGAGGTGGAGGTTTCATAGGTACATAAATTATATTTACTAAATTATTAAATAAATTTAGGATTTAAAAATAAAAATGAAATTTTTCAAGTTAAAAGAAAGTTACATAAATGTTACGATTTTCATGTTTTTTATTGTCGAAAACGATCAAATAACTGTACATTATCTGTATTTATGACTTTATATTTCATCAAAACCATTAATTTCTTTTAAAGTATTTAATTTTCTGTTTTCTAGTGAAAGAAAATACAACAAATAAAATATTTATAAATTTTACTTGTTTTGTCGAAGTTGGTTTATTTGTGGAAGGTTGAAATATATTTTTGTAAATAATAGTCAGACAATATAAACACTGCAGTCACTATTTTGAAGTAAACGATTCAACTGAATTTAAATATTAATTCTACTTTAGATAAATATATTTCTACTTAATTTTAAATTAGCTTTTATACGTCGTTGACAAGTAAAATAATAATAATAATAATTGTGATGTAATTATAATGGTATATTTGATTTCCCTAACCTTTACCCTATATTATGTAATGGCTGCATGTGTGATTTATTATTTTTGATTGTATGGGTTCTCAAATTATGTCACTGATTATTATTTCCCTAAAAGCTATTGCTGACTGTGTTGGTGTCGACACACCGGGTACTATAAATAGTACCACAATTTCTTAAATAAAGCTTTTGGAATTTATCAATTATTCTTTACAT
>CAUHTR010000521.1:0-125295 GCA_959609185.1 Schmidtea polychroa | reverse complement strand
GAATTAATTAATAAATTTATTTAATTTTTTATTTTTTTAAATTCTTTTTTAATTATTATTATTTTTACATTTAATTTAGTATAATTAATTTATTTTTTTTAAAATAAAGTTTTTATTGTTTTTTTACCCTAAGTTCTGCACTCTTTGACATAGTTCATTTGTATGTAAATACGAGCCATCACATCACTAATTAATTTGATTATGGTCCTTCGTATATAAATATGACCAATAATCATTCTTCATTTTTTATATTAATTATTTATTTTTTATTATTATTTTTTTATTTTTGAGTTAACAGATTATTCAAATGCGTTATTTCTCTCTTAATTGTGTTGGTGATTGCAACTTCTTGCGTTACTCAATTTTATTATACGTGTTTCATTTATTCTCAATGTGTTGTATACTTTACTTTGTATTATTTGGTGTATAATCATAGATTTTAATTCAACTTAGTGCGGTTTTTATGCTATCTATTTCCGATTCATTAAAACAAGCTCTCATTGTTTGGCTCTAGCCCAACAATGATAATAGCGAAGAACGTATGAAAATAAATGTGATATATAAGCGATGAAAATATCGAAGTAATAGTAAAATAATCTTGAAAATAACGAGGTTGGACACTCTAAGGGATGAGTGATGTAATAATGGTATATTTATATGAAAGTATGGTGTGAATTGTTATAATGCTGAATGTATAGGATGACCAGACGTCCCGCTTGTAGCGGGACAGTCCCGGTTTTTCAGGATTTATCCCGCGTCCCGCAACGTTTTTTAAAAGTCCGACTTTTAGAATTAAGTTAAATTTTATATATATGAAAATCATTGTTTAGCATTCTAAGAATCCTACGAACTACAAAGACTAACATATTGCTTTTCCTACCCAGTTATATTGTATTTTATTTCTCAGATGATCCATATCGTGTTCGTACTGCGAGCTAGGAAGCTAATTAAACAAATAAATATTACAAAGCTGTTACTTACCATAGAAAATTGAGGTAAGTAATTTATTTATATATATTTCATAAATACATAAATTTTCTTAAACTTTGCTTAAAATAATCACTCTTCAATTTTATATTGATAACAAAAAAGTTTATCACTGACCCTAATCTTAAAAGAAATATAAAAATAAAATTTTGCAAATATTTTAAGTTAATCAAACTTATTTCAATATAAACAACAATAAAATATGTCCATGTATATTATGTTTAGTGCAAAAACAAAAGAAATTGTTTCATTTGCAATAGCCAAAGGTGCTTCTTCCTTCTATAAGGAACAAATATTTTNTTCGATAGTGACAATTACTGTGCTACATATATGCAGAGTATTGTTAGAAATATGGGATATTTAGATAAAAATTTGAATTGCGGCATAACTCTAGAAGAATTCAAAACCAAATATCCATTCTTTACATTTGTTTTGGCCCCAGATTTTGATTTGAATCAGAGTCAATTACCTCAAAATGGAAATTTACGATTAGATATAAAGTTTGCAAAAGCTATTACAGAACCTGTGCATGTTATAATATATGGAGTATTTGAAAATGAAGTTCAAATTACTGCAAATAGAACCGTTCTGGTATAAATGTATACAGAAATACAGAGAGTTGTCATGGAGTAAGTTGTTTTTTATACTGTTTAATTTATTAAAATAGTTCTGTTCAGGTTAATCGAATTGGAAAACAAATATTAAGAAATGAATTTTTAGGAGTTTTTCCTCTCGATAAAATACCATTTTTGAAAAATAATCAAGCCATAATCGTCTATACCCATTCATCTCATCTCGGCGGAGAGCATTGGATTGCAATCTATATGAAACCAGATAAGATACATGTATTCGATCCTATGGGTTTCTATTGGGTTTTTATTGTATATAATAAAACAATATATCAACACCCTTTAACTCGTACGTGCGGACAACATTGTTTAGGATGGCTTATGTCTATTAAATAATAAATGTTTTTATAAAAACGTGTTTTTATTATTTTATAATTATTATTATGTTTTATTATTATTATGTTTTATTATTATTATTATTATTATTATTATTATTATTATTATTATTATTATTATTATTATTATTATTATTGTTTTATTATTTTTAAATATGTTTTATATTATTAGAATATTAAAATATTCAGTCATGAATGGTGCATGATCCGTACATGATTAATAGTAATTGTAATGGTAATAATAATAATAAATTTAATTGTACTTTATTCTAAGACTGACCGGATTCGCAAGTAATTAGAATAAATATTTGTTTAAAATGTCAATTTTACAGGTTTATATAAACTTATTATTTATATAAGTTCGTAAAGTTGTCTCTGAAAAATCAAAAACCAAAAATGAACAATTCCAGTAATATTTTACGTGCTCTCTTAACGAGCAGCAATGGTAATTTATTATTATTATTAATATTTCTAATTATTTGTTTTCAGATAATTTAGATTGGTATGATGTGTCTGAAAATGAAGAACTGTTGGATTTGGAACATATTTTCGGTGAATTTTTTAAATTTGAGTTATTAATATTATTATTGTCTTAGAACCAATAACAATTGAAGATGATGACGATGCTTCAATTATTATTATTGAGGACGATGTTTTAGGTAAATTTATTTATTATTTATTAAATTATTTAATAAATTATTATTGATACAGAAAATGATGCCACCGTTTCTATTGAGGAGGAAAGAGAAATTAATGCCCACGTTTCTATTGGGGAGGAAACAGATTTGTTAGTATTAAGTATATTTTTTATAAAGTTTATTTTTAAGTTTATTTTATAAGCTTTAAATGTATATAAAATATACAGTATATACATACTTATGCTAATTTTTTTTCTATCGTCATATAGTTTGCAGTCAGGATGCAACTATTGTCTTCTGATCATAATAATAATAATAATAATAATAATAATAATAATAATAATAATAATAATAATAATAATAATAATAATAATAATAATAATATAGTTATTATATAGTTTCAATCCAACAAGTCAAAATTTTATTTAATAATCTCCATTGTATTGAAACAATTTAACTTTTCAACAATCAATATTCTCATACATACATTGAAACCGTATTTTATATTTATAATAATAATAATAATAATAATAATAATAATAATAATAATAATAATAATAATAATATTAATAATAATATTAATAATAATATTAATAATACTAAGTTTTTGATAATAATTTAAAAGTGAAACGTTGAGAATCAATAGAGAAAATAACGAACTTTGTCCAAAAAAATTTATCGATTTTTTTTCCCCCTCGAATACATCAACTCAAAATTTAACAAGGTTAGTCACACAAATCGATTTCTGAAATCAAACAAATGCATTTAATAAAAATTAAAATCATCGACATACACAACCGCCGCCTGCTCGCGGTAGTTTGTAAATTTGGTTTAGTTTGAATATTATTATTTGAAACATAGTTTTATTATTTACAATATTCAAAGTATTAATAACAAAGGTAAAGAAATAAATGTTTATTAAATGTATATAGTATGATACTCATTAATATACATTGAACATGTTTTACATTTGCGAACATTTTAAATTTGAATTTTAAGGATTACCTTCGATAGATTTTATTGAATAATGGTTCATTAAAAAGGTCTTGAAGAGCTCTATCCAATGGTTATATATTTGAAGATATAATGTTTGTACACAATATAGTAAGTATTATTATTTTTATTATTATTTTTATTATTACTTTTTATTAACAAACTACATCCTAATAAAATACTTTTACACATCAAATTATTAAAAAAATTGACCTTGACCTTAAAATTTGACCTTGAACTTAAAAAATTTGACCTTGACCTTGGGGTAGGGGTGTCCTGGATGTGACATGTCCTGGAGGTGACATATCCTACTACTAATAAAGTTTAGCCTTGGCAGAAGGACTTATGTCTTTTCATGCTGTTAATCGCAACAAAGTTATTTAATAAAAATTTACTTTTACTAGAACAAAGACTGAGGCAATTTTGTGTAATGTGCTTTCCCCATATGCATTTTCAGAATTAAACAAAAAATTAGTTTTGTATTCATATATTCTGACGCATTCTAATCATAAAGAAAGAAAATTATTTCCAACCATTATAAGATATTTTGATTCAGAAACTGGAATTAAAATTAGAATTTTAGATTTTGTTTCTTTGCCCGGTGAAACTTCTGAAATAATTTTCAGTTCCATTATTGATATTTTAGTAAAAAATAATTTAAAACAAAAAATTATTGCATATTGAGCAGACAACACGAATACAAATTTCGGAGGAAAAGCGAGGAGAGGTACAAATAATATTTTTTATAAATTAAAGAAAGATCTTAATCAAAATATTATTGGTGTTGGGTGTGCAGCGCATATAATACATAACGCTATTCAAACAGCTGCTGACTAGATATGGAAAACATTGTTGTTAAAATATATTCTTATTTTTATATATACACTGTACGCGTTGAAATGCTTAAAGAATTGTATGAAACTGCGGAAATAGAATATCAAAAAATACTTGGATACAGTAAAACGCGTTGGTTAGCTCTTCTGCCAGCTATCGAAAGAATTTTGAAAATGTATGATCCTTTAAAATCTTACTTTCTATCACAAAACAAATGTCCTAGAATTTTAATAAAGTTTTTTGAAAGAGAATTTTCTAAAATTTGGCTAAAATTTTTACAAAATCAAGTTGCTCTTTTTCAAAACGTTATAAAACTTATTGAAGGTGACAAAATATCGGCAATCGAAGTAGCAAATGAAGTTAATATTTAATAAAAATCTTAAATATTGGCATCAGAAAAAATCACAGTAGAAAACAAATGGTTAGAAATATTTCAAGAAGATCTGTACAGCACCATTTTCAGTGCTATTATAAAAGTGACTAATCTCGGAATAGATGGGTAAGTTTAGAATTTTCCTCAAATGACTCCTCAATAGACTGGTATTATTGATATATTTCTTGAAATTTTTCTTTGGATCAGAAAGTGAACTGGTTTTAATTTCTCTGGTTCTAAACGGAAAGATTAGGCGAGAATGTAAAAAGACTTTGTAAACTTTTAGTTTTTGACAACCAAGAAGATCAGAGTTCGCAATCTATTTGGTGTCTTAAATGACTTTTGATACAATTTCATAGGGACTTTGATCATTATTATCACCTATTGATAGAATTCGTTTGCTGCAATTCTTTTTACAAGTTGATTGTTTACAACAATGTCACGGGCACTCTCTACTTTTGGATATATGTACACTTTTCGGAACGATATTCAAACCCGATTTCATTGGCACAGTTGACAGCAACATCGATTAATTTTTGTAGGTCATTTGATTTATTCGCGATTAGAGCAATGTCATCCGCGTAAGCCAGTACTCCCTATCATGAACGGAGAAATGTTTGAAATGTTGATTGTCTCAAGTACCGATTGATAGCTAACGAAAAGAGAATCTTTGAAATTGGACAACATTGCTTGACACCTTTCTTTATCGGAATATCTGGAGTCTGCATTTTATTGCAACAATAAAAAGAACTCGTGTCAATATAGAGCAGTTTCAAGAGGTTTACAAATTTTTCACCAGTGTTCATGTTTCTCAAAAGGGTCCACATGTAATCATGTGGAACACTACCGAATGCGTCTTTTATGTCAAGCCAGGCTATAGTTAGTGGCATAGATTTATTGCATTTTGAGTGCTCGACAATCGCAGAAAGAATTGAGTTGTGTTCAATACATCCTTCGTATTCTGAACCACCTTCTTGGCCAACATGTAGCAGATTATTACACCTCACCCAACTGCTAAGTCGATATGCAAGAATAGATGCAAAAAATTTGTAAATCACTGACAACAAAGCAATTGGTCTCCAGGAAGAAACTTTATGGTATTGACCATTTTTGTCTGGTTTTAGTATCAGAATGGTTTTAAAAGATTTCCAACTTGTTGGAATAGTATCTAGTTGAATAATTTTATTGAAAAGTAAAGCCAGAAGTTTACACTCAGGAGATAAAATTTCTGATGAAAGAACAAATCAATATTCTACTAAATAAACCAGACCCTTTAATGTGATGGCGAGATGTACCAGTAGCCATCACACGTCCTTTACTTTCTAACAACTCATTAATTTTCAGAAATATGTTATTACAAAATATTTCAGTAAAGATGTTAAGATCCATAGTCACCGGGACTAAGAAAGTAATGTTCATCTGATTCATAGTCGATCACCAACAGTAATTTATGGGCTTTAGGAGGTGAAATTATTGCAAAAATTACGGATTACATCATGTATTCAATGTTTAAAAAGTTATTCAAATATTGAGTACAATCATCTGAAATCGCATTACACATGGTTCTATTTAGCAATATATATTTATCTGATAATTTTAGGTTATTAAAATATTCAAAAATAATTTTATCATTAATTTTCCCGTTGATCAAATTAAGGACAGGCGAAATCTCATTACAAAATTCGAATTTTATTTTACCAAGAAATTCGAATACTTTATCAAAATTTTTCGAAAAACACAAAAAAACTACACGCAAAATATTGATTGTCATTCGAGTGAAACGAAGGATGGGAGATGCTAGGATCAGCGATGAATTTGACTTTACGGTAAGCCAAAATTAATAACAATTATAACAAATATATGTTACAATGACCATACTATTAATAATTTATAACAACAATAATTATAATAATTATAATAATAATAATAATAATAATAATAATAATAATAATAATAATAATAATAATAATAATAATAATAATAATAATAATAATAATCATAATAATAATCATAATAATAATAATAATAATAATAATAATAATAATAATAATAATAATCATAATAATAACAATTATAATAATCATATGTTATAATGATTATACTATTAATAATTTATAATAATAATTATAATAATAATAATAATAATAATAATAATAATAATAATAATAATAATAATAATAATAATGATAATAATAATAGTAATAATTTTACTAATAATAATATTATTAATAATAATAATAATAATAATAATAATAATAATAATTTTAATTACAAAATTCCTTTAAGAGAAAAAAATTTTTATTAGCACTTATGTGCTTAATTTTTATCATTGTTTGGCACTTTCGTGCCTTTTAATTTTTTATTTATTTGCCGCTATCTGGACAGGTGTCCAGATAGCGAGATTTTTATTTAAGTGGCACTTATGTGTCTGATTTTTGTTGGTGGCCCATTCAAAATCCATTGCATTATCACCGTGATCTATTGGTGATTTGATTGGTTGAATGTTTCCCAATCAACTTGATTTTTGTGTCAGTCGAGGTAGGGTGAAGGGGTAGTCCTAAGGCAGGGGCTCACCTGCTTCATCTTATCTCGCCATCATAACACAGTACCAACATGATGTAAATCATGGGTGTCATGATGAGAAAGTGATCGGTTTGGTTTTTGACTAGCAGTCAGCATAAAATGGTATAAGGTTATTTTTTGTTGGACTGTCATCCCTTGGTAACTAGTAGACTCTTGTTGACCTACTCGACAACCCAACATTAATAAAGAATTTTTAATAAAAATGGTATTATTGTTTAAATTAACAATTCTAGGATTTTCCAAATCAATGCTTTCCAATTCCGCAGAAGCAACTTCTTGTTCAGATTCACAAGAAATGCTGCCTCCATTTAAATAAACCTTTCTAATGCTTGAATTATAATCACTTAAATAACTTTAGGGAATGTTATCGATTTTATAATATCTGATTTCCTTAAAATGTAACGTATCTTTTTTTAATAATGTCAGACTTTACTATATCCTAAAGATACTCGGCAAAGCGGCAAGGAGCGTTTGGTGGCATCGGGAGGGTCACGCAATAATGTTTCGTGATGAAAGTTCTGAATCTAGTTATCCCAGCTTTCTAAGCAGCGATATTCTCACATATAATAACAGAATTGTGTGAGATGGAGTGAAGGGGGTGGGGCAGACAATTAACCCAGTTTGAGACCCACTGTGCCTTGTTTCACTTATATTTAGGGGAATTTCAATTCCAAACATTGGCTGGATGCCGCCTTAAGCCACAAAAATTGAGAGAATACCTAAATATGACATAGTTGCTGTATAATTATCTGGAGGATGGTTTAACGGATAACTAATTAACACTTCTATATTTATTTTATGATTTCAGCTTTCATCTTGGTTTTTTAATTAATTACGTCATAATTCAAATATGGAATATTAATATTCCAATATCTCATTAGTTTCTTAAATCTAAATTAATAAAAATTCTATTCCAACTTATAAATGAACTCTACATTCAAATCAAATTATAATTATAAAAAGTAATGTTGTAATAAAATATAATATCGAATTTTATATATTTTCTGCTAATTACCGAGTTAAACATTAATAAAATCATAGAAAATTGTTAGTTGGAATGTTTTGATCTATTAATCAGAAATATGTATTATATTGAAATTCAAATATCATTCACCTCATAATTATGTTTTGTATGCTCGCTTTTAATGAAGCATATTCTACATAAAACGCAAGTATCATCTGTGGCACAATCTCTAATAAATAATTAATAAATTACTTTCAATTTTTATTGTACCTGCAAATATAAACCGGTTCGCGGGCTTTGAATATTTTCCCACATATCGAACTACTTATATTTGATTCAATGATCGATTTATCGTTTTTACCAATGATAAATTTTTCAAATGATTCAAAATAATCACTACATATTGATATTCTTCTTCCGGTGACGGAGATGATGATGGTTTGCATAATATTTGAGATTTGTCGCAAAGAACATCAAGAAATTTTTCATCGAAATTTTTCATTTCACAAGCCTGAAACTAACATATAGTAACAGATTATTAAAAAGACAATTAAATTTGTAACTTACATCAGTGTCCATAAACTTAATAAATATATAATCTTAATTATTAAGCAGAATTTAAACAAGAATATTAAATTTACTAAAATGTCATAATTATATAAAATTTTTGTATAAAATAATTTTACTTTAGAAATAAATTTAATTAATTTTTAAATGACTTTTAATAAATTATTCAATTTGTAAAACTCCTTAACAAATATAAAAATCACTTTTAAAAGCTTTATCAAACTATAGTTAGTGTAAAGAATAAATTGATTTAAGTAATTTATATTAAAATTTTCTTACAATTCTTTAAATGAATTTTTAATGAAAAAGTACTGAAATCAATTAATAATTTAGTAATCATAGTAAATAAATGTGCAGGGCCGTAACAAAGATGGTGCGAGCGGTTTACATCTGAAAAGGGCGCAAAATTGGTATGTTACATTTTTTTAATGTTACCAAAAATATATATATATATATATATATATACATATAAATAAAAGAAATTATCTAATGGCCTGCAAAACGACGCACTAGCTAGCCTATCTTTAGTATTGCTAATTGGACTGGTTCATTAGCGTGCCTTCGTAAATGTGTATTTTGTAAAATGTTAGAGTTAGATATCTTTTTGTTTTAATAATTGGAGTTGGCGGTTTTTGTGAAAATTTAAATATTTGTTATTTATAAATTATTTTGATTATATATATATATTGTTGGTTTCTAGATTTTTGCTGAGAAATTCAAAGATGGATTTAAAGATGGATTTAATTGGCAACTACGCCGAAAATCAAAATATCAACGCCAAAATCGCTAGAGGAATACCTAGCGAAATCATCCCAAGACATGCTCACACTGAACATCATACGATATGATGGACGAGGTTTAAAAGAAGCCGAAGAATGGATCAGGGATATAGAGGAATGGTTGCTGACAAATGGACAGCGATTTACAAGCACTTTCGATGTGTTATTAGTGGCAGAAGCAAAGACATTGTGGGGAAACGTCAGAGAAACAGAAACAACAGATGCGAAAGCCAAAGCGTGGTTCTTACATACGTTCACAATTACAAAATCAATAACTGACAAAATCAGAGAATTGGCAGCTATGGAACAGGAAGATGATGAACGCGTTGCAGCTTTTGAGATACGTCTAAGGAAAGCTTTAGCTGAAGTTGTAAATTCAAGACGATCAGAAGAGGATATTGTTCAATACCTTATCGCAAATTAAGCGCGCGATGTGAGACTGTGGAAGATACTATAAATGAAACGAAAAACAAAAATTGAAGAAACGTGATTATTGGCGAAAATATTTGAAAGTGACAAAAATGGAAACAATAAAACGCAATTTATTAAAGCAATCGGTCAAAGAACATACGCTAGCGTGACTGAGGGAGGGAAGATGAGAATTCAAAAGAATACCCAAGATCCCATGCCTACATCACCACAAAGAAGACTATCAGAAGATTCATTTAGTCCTCACCGATCAAAAAAAGACGAACATCCTATACGCTGACCAATTCAATACGAAGGAAATAACAATGGTCGTCGAGAACAATCTCCAAGAGAACAATTCTTGAGAAATGCGAGAATCCCGACTAGCTCAGAAAGGAAGCTGCCAACAATATCCATGAAGAATATAGCAAGCTGTACAGCGAAAGTAGAGGACTACAACAAGCATCGGTCCCAAAATTAACGGTAGGTGATTGTTTTTGCTGTGGCGAAATAGGACATAGAAGTTATGAGTGTCCACTAGGAAATAAATGCCTGATATGTGGCAAAGAAGGACACGGATTCCGAGATTGTTTTTCGTTACGAAAAAGGTTCCACACCGATATAAAAAATAGCGTGCATAGAAGAAGAAGATTCAAAATCTGAAAGTAGAGGTTACACCTAGAACAGCCAGGATTTCAGAACTGCTCACAGCGACATGGAAGATAAATACAATGTCATTGAGAAATATTCTATATTGAGAGAAAACGGAACTGACATCAGCGACTCAGTGGGTTTCATTTCGTTGTTGGATTCAAGACAATAAATTGTGGGAGAAGAAAAGAACGGCGAAGAGAAGAGGCAGAAGAAAAGATGTACCAGATGAAAGATGGTAGAAATTGGAGTAAAATCATGTTGAATAATGCAAAAACAGAGATGTTATGGGATTCTGGAGCATCAGTAACAGTCATGAGCAAGAATTTGTGGGAGAAATGGGCAAACCAGAACTTCAACGTAGTATGATATTGGTGGGTTACTGGTGGTGGAATGTTTAAGTGCTGTTACCAGCGTAACCCAGAATACAACATTGTGTTCCTCTTGGTACCCGTTGAGCAATCAACGTTGGTACTGTACCAAGGGGTTGAGTACTCGCAAAAAGTGAGCGCGTCAAGCACTGTAATTGTCGAGCACTCTATGGGTTCACGGACGCCGATAGAAGGCACGTGTCCGATTTATTTCGGTCCCTCATCGAGATTGTTTTTCCAAACGCCCTTCCGCCAACCATCTCGTTTCAGACAACCGCAAAGTTCAATCACATACTCATTAGATAACAAGGATCATTTATTTAATTACTACTATATGACAAGGTTTGTTTACGCACTCTCGACCGTCTCTCAGGATCGTGGATTGGCTCCCGTTTCTTTCAATTTCTCCTGTTCGGCTAGCCAGGCCCTCTTCAATTTGTCACGGGTATTCCGCCCTAGCCGTTTGCGTTTCGGCTTGTTTGCCTGGGCTGGCGGGTATATCTGGGCCAACTCCACGGAAAGGGGACGAATCTGCTCGCAAAGGGTGTCCTGGACAAATCTTTCGTTCAATTTACTCTCGAGCGAGCGCACTTGTAGCTTCAGCGCTCGGATCTCGAGTTGATCTTGCTCCGCCTGGGTCTGGAGTTGTGAGATGCGCGTAGTTTGTTTTTTCATGTCGGCCGGACTGAACCACGTACTTTCGAGTTCTCGGCACTTGATCTTGAGTTTCTCGACCCGACTTCGAAGTTCTTCGGCTTGACGTTGAGCCTGTTCACGGTCCTTTCGTAGGTTTTCGAGGAATTTGTACACTAAATGAAGGTAAAATGAAGCTCTACAACTGGTCTCCATATGCATAAAAGCGATACAATTATCTATATAGAATTAACAGATGAAGGATAGGGAGGGTCATCCTGTCCCTGGGAGTACCCCATACGCAATATGACTTATATGCAATGTCCCAAGGATGATCTATAGTACGACAAATGTGCACGATGAACAATCATATAAACGTTTTAATAATAAAACAAATTTTACAAATTGTCCTAATTACTACAAGAACAAAGAAAAATCAGGCACAACATAATATCACTAATTATATCACTCTGAATTGTCACTCCCGGTGAGCTAAACCGGGTTCTTGCGGGGCCTTCCTCGTTTCCGTGGAGGGGCAACTGCCCTCTCCAGCTCTTCTGGGGTTTTCCCTTCTGCTTCGGCTCTGATCTGGAGTTCTATCCTCCTCAGCCGCATCTGGGCCGCTTCCAACTCGATCAATGCCCGATCGCGGGCCTCCTGCAACAAGTCATTGTCCGGTTCCACCTTCACCCATGCCTGGGCATCGGGCTCTGGGCCGGTCCGGATAATCCGATTGGAACAGTCCAGGTCCCGCCCCTGACACCATCGATGAATATGGTGCCAGATGTACCGCGTGCGAAGGCGGGTGATTGTCCATTGTTCGTCCTCTTCGCTGCTGAGGTTATCGTTTGGTGGTGCCATGCCTGGAATGTAAACGTTAATACCCGTTTAACTCGCGTCACTTATTAATGGTCGTCATAATAAAATACATCGAATTAACTCACATATCAATGACTAAGTTTATTACGATTGTTATAACTACTTTTGTCAAAGAAAAATAAGTTTTGTTTATAGGTTTTCCCAATTTTAATTGTTAACTACTTAAAATTAACTGGCTTTCATCCAAAGAAAATAAGTTTTGTTCATAGGTTTTACCAATTTAATTTTTAACTACTTAAAATTAAATAACTTTTATTAAAAAAAATTTTAAGTTGGTGTATAGGTTTTACCAATTTAATTTTTAACTACTTAAAATTAAATAACTTTTATCCAAATTTAAGCATTTACAATTATTATCGTCACCCTGATTTAAGGCCTTTTTGTTTTATCACAGTAATCGTTGTTTAATTAGCTAAAATCATGGCCGTTTTATGAGAATTGAAATGAATTGTCCCCCCCCCCGGATCTTTTAAAGGTGATGCAAGTCATTACAGCAGGGTTGTAGAAACAGGAAATTGGTAATTCTTTGTATAATTTTTAGTTTTTCTTTTAAAATTTGTCAAATACAGGCATCAAGCTAGAGAATCAGAACCTAAAGACTTTGATTTTAATACTGCCGAACAGAGATCACTTCACTCATCAACATATAAATACTTAGGAGGATTGCCTGACGTAAATTTATTATTATTTTTAAATATTAAACTATGAATTTTAGAAAACATCATTAAGTACTTATCAAGAATTTTGTCAGCAAAAGAAAATTAATCATTTGGAACTTGACAACGGAATGCCGATGTTTTCTGTAGAAGCTATTGATAGTCCTCTTTTTGATGCCAATTATAATGATGATGGATTTCCAAGACATCGCTTTGGATTTGATAGACAACAAATGGAAACAACTTATGGCGTTGATTATGTTTATCCTTATCCTTTTTAACCTGTCGAAATGGAAATAATATTTTGTCCTTGTCATTCAAGAAAATTTATTGTTAGACCAAAGGTCCAGATTTAACTAAATCGAATAAAAGGTGTTTGTCTCAATTTTCGGATCCAGGTGGATTTAGCCGTCCAGGAAACAACACATGTGGGATGAATCAGGAATATATGCCAATTCCCATTTGCATCGTCAAGAATGTCTTACTGATAATCTATACGGGCCTTTTGTTCAAGAGTAAAACAAAATTTGTCTTGTTATAATTATTCCATAAAATGGACATACAGTCGTATTAAATTTTCGAGTAATAATTTATAAAATAACGGGTAATGAGTGTTTTGATTGAAACATTAATGTTAGTATAATAAATTTCAATCATGATTTATTTATAGTACTTTTACTTAGGTATTTCATTGACGTGAATGCTGAATTAATTTACACTCTGTCAGTTTGATTTGTACGAATAAGAAATAATAACATGTCATTTTGTGCTATGATATCATTGTTATGTAACGGTATTGTAATTGGGTAAATCATAATGTTATTTGAGCTCTTGGCATCTGTTGGGGAGTAACGTTGGTAAGGTGACATGAGCGGGTGGCTGTCAGTTAACGACTACCGTTAGAAGGATCTGTTCTATTTAACTTCTTTTATAGCCTCTTTCTCATTGCTATCCAAGCATATTGTTATATGAACCCTAATTCCTAATTTAAATAACTAAATATATCAATGATTTATAAGATTCTATTATATTTTCTACCTTATATTTTAAAACTAGATTCCATAATCTATTAAAGTTACACTTCAGGTATTTATAACTTACACATTTAATCAAAGTATAGTTTATAATAAATTATATATTTAAGTGAAAGGGCATAATTCTACTTTATAACCTAGGTTTTTATAAATGATACATTGAGGTATTATGGAATTATAATTCATAACTCCGACATTTATAAGTTATATTCTTTATATAAAATTATAGTTTCTGGTTTAGGTATTTATGTATTTAAGTGGATTATAAAATTCTAGCTCATAATTCAGAACTATTATACATTTACACATTATATTCTTGGAGATGCATCTTGTACTTTAACGTTTATGGATTGTAAATAAGGTTATATTTTATCATTACGCAATAATACATTACATTTTTAAGGCTAATACAAAGGTATATATTGTAATTCAATGTTCATAGCTTACGCTTTAGGTATAATATAAAGGTATATTTACCCTTTAGGATTATTATATCTTTATATATTATATATTAAATAAGACCTAAAGTTCAATTTTATTATGAAATACTTACAAGTTATGTTTTCGAGAACAATATAAAGTTAGATTTCATAATTTAATATTTATAAATTATATTTTTAAGTGCAATATCAAATTACTTTTTATACTTTAGGAGTATTACATAGTTATACATTATATTTTTAAGTTCGATATAAAATTATCTTTATACTTTAGGAGCACTACGTATTCACACATCATATTTTTAAGTTCGATATAAAATTATTTTTTATACTTTAGGAGTATTACATATTTATACATTATATTTTTTAGTTCGATATAAAATTATTTTTTATTCTTTAGGAGTATTACATATTTATACATTACATTTTTAGGTATAGTATGAAATTATATTTACAATTTAGGAATATTACACCTTTATGAATTATATTTTCCAGCATAGTATTAAGTCATATTTTGTAATTTAATATTTAGAAATTATAATTCCAAGTGCAATTTATAATTTAGGAGTACTACATATTTACAAATTACAATATCAAATTATTTTATAATTTTAGAGATAGCACATATTTATGAATTATATTTTTAAGCATAGTATTAAGTTGTATTTTACCATTTAGGAATACTATGTATTTGGCACATATAAAATTATATTTTATAAATTAGTAATATTATACGTTTCGAGATCATACTTTTAAGGGTAATTCAAAATTATATTTTATAGTTCAGGTATATTATACATTCATAGATTGATATTTAAGTGTACTATGAGGTTGTATTTCATAATTTACTAACATTAGGCATTCATGAGCTATTCTTTCTAGGTAAGAATTATATCCTACGATATGAACCTCTATTTTATGATGGACTTAGGGGATTTACAGACTGCATATTAACCATGATGTGTGGGCATAATTTGATTTTTAAGGAGTTTATATTTAATTTTATGATTCACGCTTGTCGAACTTCTTGATGAGCATTATTACGGTTAATTCCGAGAAAGGTATTTACGCTGATACGAAAAATTTATTTCTCAAAGAGGTTCGACAAACGTGTAGCTATAGCTGAGTTCCTTAATGATGTCCGACCGACTACATTATCGCATTGTAAGATTGTGTTTAGTTATGTCTGAGTTCTACTCAATTATGACCTTAGTGTAACCCTATTGTCTACGATTTTTAATGTTGAGATTAAATATGTTTGCTCGTACTCGGGAAGAATGCTTGCTTACACGGCCCCACTGTGACCGCTACGACAAGCCCTACTGTAATGTTGAGTCGAAACATCACTGTCGACCGATAAATAACATATATGGAGCCATAGCGGAGGGGTTTTATCGACACAACTCCATGGTAGAACCATGAAGTGGCCGACCTCCGATGACCAAACAAAAAAAATATATAAGATATATTGCATGTCTGCATGTGCTAAAATATTTAGAAATGTTCGAATGTAGGACTGATCAGAGACGCATATGTATCAATACGCCGCCGATCCTTCTTACATTAGACAAAAATAATAAGCAGGGTTTGATCTGCGCATAATTAATATTATTAATAACAATCAAAGTTAAGTCAAAATAAAATAAATAATATCATTATACTTCAAAATTCAAATAACAAATACTCACTATCAATGTGATCTTCAAGTTTTCGCAAAAAAAAAATTTGGCATAAAAGGGCTTATTGTGACTGAAACGTGTCAGTATATATACCTATTTTGTACACGTGTATGTATTGATGCATTAAAACAAACTCGAATTCTTTTTATTCCAGAATTTTCTATTTCACGATTATGATATTTTTAATGGCAATTTTTGTGCCATAATTTTTGTTTTTATTTTTAAAATTTTATTTTTTAATTATTTTTCGTTAATTTGGCGTCCATGATGGATTTGGAACGGTTCCAGAACATTCTATTTTATTTTTAATTTAATTTTTATTCTAACTGGTGTTTTACGAATTTCTTTTTAAGATTTATTATTTTTAATACTAATTTATTTATTTTCTCTAACTTTTATGGCTTTTGTGATGGTCATCGCCATTTTAATGGAATGTTCTGGGTTTTTCTGGAATTTTTTACTGTTTTTACCATCTTTTAAGTTATTCGAGTTTGCTTTTTGTAATTCTATGTTTATTTGGTTATTTTTGAGTTAGATTTTGCATAACTTCTTGCTTTTGTATAATTTTATTTAATTTGTGTGTTTATTATTCTTGTTGTTTTTCTCTGTTTAATTACCATTGTTTATTTGGTGTAGGTTTTAATATTTAATTATACTTGGTGCTTTTTTACTTGCTGTGTACCTACACATTTCAGTCACAATGAGTATTTTGGGTCTAGAATTCAGTTCTAGCCCAACAATATTATTATGCGGAGTTTTTTCACCTGGAGGTGAAGAAACAATGGATACATGACTTCATGGAATCAGAACACCAAAATAATCGCAGTAGTGGTAAAAGAGATCAAACCCGAATTGATAGGGGCCATTGATACATTGAAAGAGTTTGGAGTAAAGTTAGTGAAAATCAATAATATAGAAACGTCATTGATAAACAAAATTTACACTGATGAAGAAAGAATAAATAAAGCATTAGTGGCGATGGCAGGTGAGAATAGTAAAGATATTGAAGAAATGTTCAGGGAATACGACGGAAATTTTATGGCATCGAAATTCGATCTGGGATTTACAAACTTAGTTCGACATGAGATGCGGATAACAGGAGGCCCAATAATGCAACATCCTCGACGTCATTGAAGAACTGATAAAAGAATTAATGAAAGCAAATGTTGTTCGGTGTTGCAAGAGTCCTTGGAATGCCCCGTTAATGATAGTAGGAAAGAAAGATGGATCTATCAGGATGCGTGTAGATTATCGTTGATTAAATTCCATTACAGAAAAACAGTCATTTCTTATGAGTAACACCAAATTCTTACTAGACTGTCTCGCGAATGCAAAATGTATTTTCGTCAATTGGTTTGTGCCAGGCGTATTATCAAGTAGAGTTAGCCCAAGAAATTCAAGAAATGACTGCATTCAGTACAAGAGAAGGACAATTTTGCTTCAATAGACTACCGTTTGGCTTAGCAACAGCCCCTGTGACATTCCAGAGACTGATGCACACAGTGCTAGAAGGAATGCTATTCAAGGGAGTAGTAGTTTATCTAGATGATATATTGGTATATGATAAAAGTCAAAAAGATCACGATGACCTATTAAGGGAAATATTCAGAAGAATTAAAATGGCAGGACTGAAGATAAATCCAGAAAAATGCAAATTCAATAAAACAGAATTGTGTTTCCTTGGTCACACAGTTAACGAGAAGGGTATCCAGACAAACAGGAAGAAAGTGGAAGAGATCGAGAAAGCAGAAGTACCAAAATGTTCAAAACAATTGAGATCGTTTCTCGGATTAACGAACTACTATAGAAGATTCATCAAAGACTATGCCAAAATCGCCGAACCATTATACGCTGCAACATCTGGATGTGAAAAAGATATAAATTGGACTAAAGAATGCAATAAGAGCTTCCAAACTCTGAAGAGACGGTTGTGCGAAGCAGCTATCCTTGATTTTCCAAGAGAAGAAATGACTTTTATCTTAGACACAGACGCTAGTTTCGGATCCATTGGTGCAGTTTTGAGTCAAATTACAGAAGATGGAGAAGAATCTGTCATAGCTTATGGCTCGAGACATGACATCACATGAAAAGGGATACTGTGTAACCAGGAAGAACTGCTTGTCATAAATACGTCATACATTTTGGAAAATATCTGTACGGGAAAATTTTTATAATTTGCACCGACCACAAAGTATGGTTTTCATTAACACTACAAAAACGCCAATCAGTCCGCAGTTCCAAACATGGTTAGCTAACCTGTCAGAATATGATTTTGAACTAAAATATCGGAAAGGCGAAGAACACTCAAATGCAGATGGACTATCAAGATTAAAAATTATGATTTGCACCCAGTGGCGAACAAGACATGAAGAAGCTGAGGAAGGAAAATCAAAGATTATATATATATATATATATATATATATATATATATATATATATATATATATATATATATATATATATATATATATATATATATATATATACTATTCAAAGAACAGAAACTATGGAAAAAGTATGGGAACAACAACAAAAGGAAATTCGGTTTCGAGAGCTGCGTGAGATATTGGAAAATGGATGTACACGGGAGAAAAAGAATTGTTTTCCTTTTAACGTAAAAAATACACGAAATGATGGAGTATTAATAACAGTAGAAAAGAACAAAAATATCTTATTGTTAGTCCCAGAAACATTGTCAGGCCTGTTAACAACAAACCTACATGAAGAACAATATTACATTGGAGTTAAGAAATTTTTTCATTGTATTGAAAATATATTTTATTGGCCGAAAATGCAAGAAACAATCCAAATCGGTTTACGATGTTGCGAGATCGGCGTTAAGAAAAAGATCAATCAGACAAGAACCAAGGAAACATTTATTCCTAGATATAGCTCTGAATTCTTAGAACAGATTGTTATGGATGTGGCTTACATGGAAATGAACGCCATAAAAAAATATATGGTAGTAATGGTGGACCGTTTTAGCAAACTGATTTCTTTAACGGCAATCACAAAGCCAGACGAAGGGAAAATTTTCAAAACAATACTTAATAGTTGGATCTATCGATTTGGAAAACCGAAGAGCATTTTAACAGATAGAGGCGATATTTATTTCGAAGGGAATTTCCTAAGACAGAAGCTACAAAAACTTGGAATCAAACAGGAATTCAGCTCACCTTACCAGCACCAATCAAATGGTTTAGCCGTACGAGCCATACGAACGAGAAGAGATCTTATTACAGCAACATTGGCAGGTAGATGTGAAGAAAGAAACTTGCACGAACTTCTACCCTGAATAGAGTTCACTATAAATAGCACTCGACAAAGTGCTACAGCTTTATCACCATTTGAGATAATTTATGGACGAAGTGTTAACCTACACTCTAACTTGAAACAAGCCGAGATAACAAGAAGCGAAAGAATCGAAGACACGAGATTTAACTCGAGTAAAGCCGCAGACACTATGAGAGCTATGGATAAGACAAAGAGGGACACTCGTGTTTTCGAGGTGGGGGAGGAGGTACTCGTACGTAAAGAGCCACAGAACAGATACAAGGATGGTGTAGTCAAACCATTTAAATCAATATAAATATTAAATTAATATTTATATTAATAATAACATATTTAAAAACTTTGTTTTAATATGTTATTAATTTGATAAAAATAGAATTTGAAAAAGTGGTCTTACTTATTAATAATAATGCAAATCAATGTAGAAGACAACATTGATGTCAGAAGTGTGGCTCAAGAAAGTAGTCACATTCAAATGAAAATTCCAACATTTTTCGACAATGTCGCAGTCTGGTTTCAACAAGTGGACGCAGCACTGGAACTGGCCTCAATCAGAAACGAAAAAACCAAATATTTTTACTTGTTAACCAGCTTACCATCTCGCGTTCTCGAAGAGTACTCGGATTTAATGGATCCACATATCAAGCAGCCATATTCAGCACTTAAAGAAGCAATTATTAATGACTCAAAAGGATCAACAACGGAGGCAGCAAACAAACTTTTACAGAAACAGGAACTTGGGGATCGGAAACCAAGCCAACTCCTTAGAGAATTAAAAAGAAACTATAAAATAATGGAACCCAATGGTGACCCAGAAACGAGCAAAATTCTCAGACATCAGTTCATTAACTCCATGCCAGTTCACATTCAATACCTTCTAATATCGAGCAACGTTGGCATTGATGAGTTGGCCAACATCGCCAACTTGCACGTAAGCATCAATGATCAGCATATCTCACCGGTGGGAAGTCAAAATATTGCCGGAAACTTCCATCAGCTTGCAATAGAGAACCTGCAAGATCAAATCAATGCCATAAGGGCAAACGAAAGCTCTACTCGAAAGGAACGTCATTCGAGTGAAGAAACAATATGTTATTTTCACAGACGATTCGGAGTAAAAGCCAGGAAATGCCAAAAACCGTGTTGCTGGTCTGATTCAGTTAAGTCGGGAAAAGGCCAAGGATCTCGTTAATGTCGTCGACAGAGATCCAATGCTCAACTCAACAGTCGACAAAGATTAATGCAATTTTCACTGTTCCAGTCCTCTATGACAATAAATCATATGATTTTCTCATTGATTCTGGGGCAGATGTCAGCGTTATCCCAACAAAAATATTTAAACCCGATTTCAGAATTGCACCAATCAGACTCATAGCGGCTAACAACTGTAGCATAAAAGTACATGGCTCAAAAGTTCTACACTTTACGATTGAAGGTCAAAAGCAGCATTTCAAATGGGAATTTATCGTAGCAGATGTTTCTCGCCCAATTCTTGGGGCAGACTTTCTATTATATTATAGATTTCTAGTGGATTGCAAAAATGCTAAAATCTTCATCGGAAATACAGCTATCACAAATGTTAATAAAAGAAGCAATTCAGTCAGCTCTGAGCATGCAATGGCAATCGAAACAACTGGGCCACCAATTGCGCAGTCGGTAAGACGCCTGGGTGGACGCATGCTTGAAGCCGTTCAAACTGAATTCGATACTTTGATCAAAAAGGGAATCCTAAGGGAAAGTAAGAGTGACTGGGCGTCACAATTGGTAATAGTTAAGAAGAAAGATGGATCAATACGCCCATGCGGTGACTACAGACTCCTGAATTCAGTCACGAAAGTCGACAAATATCCTCTGCCCAGAATAAGCGACATCTTAGATCAACTCGGGGGAAGCAAAATATTTTCAACGATTGATCTGGAAAAGGCATATCACCAAATCCCAATTGAAGCAAACGACATCCCAAAAACAGCAATAATTACACCTTTTGAACTATACGAATACCTCAAAATGCCTTTTAGACTGAGGAACGCATCACAAACTTTCCAAAGATTCATGGACAAGCTTCTACGTCCATACAGGATGTTCTCCAGAGCGTACATCGATGACATAATCATTTTCTCTAAATCGAATGAAGATCATGAAAAACATTTGCAAACAATCGAAAAAGTTCTAAAAGATGCACATTTATCAATAAATAAAGATAAAAGCTGCTTGGCTAAAAATCAGGTTAACTTTCTTGGATTTCACATTTCAGACTCATGAATCTCACCCCAAACCGATAAGATTCAAGCAATCACCTCCTGTTCAAGGCCAGACGATGCTAAGGCACTGAGACGATTTATTGGAATGGTAACATTCTATCACTGGCTAATACCGAATTTGGCGGATATAATGGCTCCGTTACATGAACTGACATCAAACGGAGCAAAAGACAAACGTAAATATATCTGGAAAGATCAACACTCGCAAGCATTTGAAACGGCAAAGAAAAAACTGCAAGAAATCACTGAAATGATCCCTCCAGATTCGCAACGCACATTCATCGTATGCACGGATGCATCGGACATTGGAATTGGTGCAAGCCTTAATCACAGAACGGCAGAAGGTAAACTTACACCAATCAGTTTTTTCTCTAGAAAGCTCAACAAAACTGAACAAAGATATTCAACATTTGACCGAGAACTATTAGCTGCCTATTTAGCCATCAAAAATTTCAAACATCACCTGGATGGCAATACATTCGAATTACTAACCGATCACAAGCCATTGGTATACATAAATACAATGAAAGACCCATCCAATAGACAATGGCGATGGATCCAGTTCCTAACGAATTTGATGCAAAGATAATTCACATCAAAGGGAAAGACAACATTGTCGCAGATTTCCTATCAAGACAATCTAATCAGACACCAATACTCTCAATATTGTTGAGACTGTGCCGATGACAAAAAATGAAATAATTAATCAACAAAGACAACAATCATTCGCCCAAACCTTGAAGCCAAATAACTCATTTAAAATAAGTATAGATGATGACGGAATCCTAGTGGATATGTCTACTGGCTCCCCTCGAATAATACTGCCAGAACCATTCCAATTCAGGGAATTCCAGCGGCTTCATAATTTATGCCACCCAGGAGCAAATGGGACAATAAAATTGATATCGTCAAAATATGCGTGGCCCTGTATGCGAGCACAAATTAGGGAGCGGTGTAGAATGTATGAAAAGTGTCAAAGAAATAAAGTGACGAGACACACAAAGTCAAGCTTGAAGGAACTTCCAGAAGCAGGAAAATTCAAAGTCATTCATATCGACATTGTCGGCCCACTCCCATCAGTAAATAATAAAAGATTCATGCTTACTATAATTGACAGACACACACCTCATGGCCAGAAGCAATTCCTATCTCTGATATCACAAGCAGTTTAGTAACCAAAACAGTAGAAACGAGTGGATAGCTCGATACGGAGCCCCCAAGATAATGATCACAGACAATGGTAAGCAATTCATTTCATCCACATTTAGAGAATTCTGTGAAAAGCACAACATCTATCACAGACACACAACACCATACCATCCCCAATGCAATGGCAAAATTGAAAGATTTCACAGAACTCTCAAGACGGCTTTGAGAACACATTCAGAAGATGCAAATAGAAATTGGGCCAATGATCTACCATTGGTATTACTGGGGCTTCGAAATGTCGTTTCAGAAGACAATAATCAATCACCAAGCCAAGCGGTCTTTGGAATCAATGGGAAACTACCTGGAGACACTACAATTAAAAGAACTAGAAAACAAAATTGGAAAACATTCTTTCCAGAGGATTTGAAGACATGCAATCATGTATGGCTTAAAGTGGAAAAAAGAACAACTTTAAGGGCTATGTATGATGGACCATTCCAAATTATTAGTCGAAGCCCAGACCTCAAAACTTTCGAAATTCAACTTCCGACAAGAAACCTTCGTGTTTCGGTAGACAAGTTAAAACCCGCGTACATTTCAACCAATAACAAATCACTCCTTGATCTAGGCGGAGGGCTATGTAGTCAAACCAATTAAATCAATATAAATATTAAATTAATATTTATATTAATATTAACATATTTAAAAACTTTGTTTTAATATGTTATTAATTTGATAAAAATAGAATTTGAAAAAGTCGTCTTACTTATTAATAATAATGCAAATCAATGTAGAAGACAACAGATGGTATGCAATATGATGACCCAGATTTCTATCATGTCATCGAGTCGAACTACATTCACAAGAAGGAACGAAAGAAAGAAGAATCGAGTGGCTGAAGAAGTGGAAAAATTCTTAAGAGGGGGAGAGTTAAATATCTTTTTGTTTAAATAATTGGAGTTGGAGATATCTTTTTGTTTTAATAATTGGAGTTGGCGGATTTGTGAAAAAATTAAAAACTTGTTATTTATAAATCTTTTTAATTAAATATATATTGTTTGGTTTCAAGATTTTTACGGAGAAATTTAAAAATGGATTTAAAGATAGATTTAACTGTTAGTCCAAAAAATAGATTCCTGTCATTTTATGAATTAGCAACAGAATTTTAAGAGAATTACTACCTATTATAATAGCTGGATATGAATAAATAGTTCACAATCTTAACATGAATATTATAATTATTATAGTTTTCTGTTTTGAATTCGGGTTTTAGGGGCGCCAGATATATGAACCGCACAAGGCGCAATAATGCTTTGTTACGGCCCTGTAAATTTGTTCCCTGTTATAGTGACACCTATGATTATATTCGGTTGATACTAGAGCATGATATGTTCTAATAACATGCTCATATAGATGTATGTACGAGTAATATTCTATAAATGTCGTTATTAAACTTCTAATGAAAATATTCGTAAAATATGGAATATCCAGAAAAGAAAAGTAATAATAGAATACCATTGAAAATTAATTGTGTTAATTTCTCATCAAATAATCTGTCAAATCTTTTCTAGCCAAATTTATTCTGATGTCAACATCACATTTCATAATATTGTAGGCGATTTCAAGAATACTAACAAATTCCATATTCAAAAAAGAAGGTTGAAACATTGATTCACAACAATGGAATCTTTCATTTCCTATAGTTATAGTTTGTCTATCTGGAAGTTCGTAGCCTATTTCTAAAAATGATGTAGAAGCTGCTGATTGCATTTGATATTGAAAATCAAGAGCAATATACGAAATATTTTCTTTTAATATTTCTGATTGTTTCTCGCTCAGTGGTAGTTGTAAAACTCTAACTTCTTTCTGTCATAATTTTCATCACATAATCAGTTCTGTCTAGATCGATTCTAGAAATAGTATGAAGCAAAGCATATCCTTTGTAAATAGGTAATGTGTGTTTTGCACCATCATCGGAATCTAAAGCAATACCGGTAGTTTTTCCTGAAGCATAAAGCTTCAGAACAACTTGGATAGCAAAATACATAACAGGAGCATTAATGTTTCGAACATAATTTAAGCCATTTTTTCTGCTAGCTCTGAGAGTCAGTCGCTAAAAACATCATGAAAAAACATCACGTTTACCTTAGTTATAGTTGAGCAGGAAACATTTTTTAAACATATATTTGCTTTGTCAGTTTGTTTTTCGAATCAACGTTTAAAATGATTGGTAATAGACATGCATCTTAGTTGCAGNCTTAGGATTTTAATGCATTTGTTTCTACTATTAAATCAAATTTGTTCATCAAGTTTTTGATATAAATTACAACCAATTGTTTTATTTTATTGATTTAAACTTCAGGTGCTCAATATTTTAAAGCCGTCTTTATATTTGGATACATTTCTTCAATTTTTATCAAAATCTCAAATAATTCTTTCAAAATTAGAGTTATTAGTTTATAATAATATTCATATAAAGCCAACCATCATTAATCCGAAAAATTAGAAATCGATTTCTTTTCGGATTGTGAATTAATTCGGATAATGAAGGAATTTAAAAAATCTATATGATTAATGACGAAATTATTAGGAAAAAGACAATTATTTAAAAATCATCTAAATTTTTTTGTAGTTTTCTTTTGAATGAATTTCTGTAAATCATCTTTGACTACTTTTAAATTTTTTACTGTATTATTGATTATTTTGTGAGTGGAATAAATTGATTGGACTTATGTTGTAACTGTCATCGACCTGACTATCTTCAGCACTACGTACAACATCTATAACAGTGTATTCTTGACACAGCGCAATGATTTCATCATCATCAATAACTTCTTCTGTTTGAATCATATCCTCTTCAACCATTATTTGGTCAAGTTCATTCTTGTGTGTCTCAAGAAAGGGATCTGATCGTATAAGCATAAGATCCGTAAAGACCTGGAATAATCATAATCTTTTTGGTTATTCTAACTTTAGATTGTTTTATGCCTTTTCTTTCACTTGATGAAGTCGTTCTTGTAGGAAATACTTGAAAAAAAGTCCAGTTTCATCCATATTGAGTATAACTTCTGCGTAAATTCGTGCCAATTTTTCAACCATTTTTTTTCTAAGAGCTGAAACATCAACATCATTCATTGAATTTGCTTCTTCGTGGAGAACTTAGATTAAATCGACTTTTGAATCTATAGAACCATCCTTTGCTGAATGCAGGTCATCAACATTTAGTTTTTGTCCAAATTCCTTTGCTTTTGTAATGATAATGTCATCAGTCACATAACCATTTATCGCATCCATTCGAGATATCTATTCGATCAAAGCATTCTCAAGCAGAGACTGAATTTTCGAAGATCGTCTGGAGTAAGTGTCACAATTTTACCATTTCTTTATTTTTCAAAATTTCTGATAACGTAGAAATTCCTAGGTCCAGGTCTAATTCTCTTCTAATAATTTGAAATAATTCACTCAGCAACATTTTCTTCGACTCCTTTATTGCACAAATTTTTGCCTTTTGATGAATTGTAATTTCTGTTCTTTTTCTAGCCATATGGAAATAAATTAAAATTGTAAACAAGATTAATATTTAAACAACATTAATCCGAAACTTTTAAAAATTATTAGAAATTTAATTCAAGAGCTTTCCGATTACGGAACATGAAGTTTCGTATTAATGAATCAAATTTGTCTGGAAACGTTCGAAAATTGACGAAATAAATAAATTTTTTTCTGACTATGAAGTTTTCGGGTTAATGAAGGTTGACTCTATATAATATATATATACTATTATAAGAACTTTTTTTCTGATTTCTCCAATGATTTCTTTTCCATTGTATTTATTAAAAACTTGAATATGAATCAGCAAATATATCGATGTTTTTGATATTCACGAATTTTTGGTTTTGTTATGAGAATTGTATGAGAATAAAAAATACGAAAGAAAATGGACGAAGAACTTCAAACTTTTAATAACCTAATTGATATCTATCAGAGATATTGATTGTAACAAAAAACTCTTGAATATGATTTTAAGCTGTGGTTCAAAAATTTTTAAGAGATTAAAATCTAATCGACTACTGCTCTAGATACATTAGCAATATGTGATCCAATTTTTAATAAAAATATTTATATTCTTCTCACAATATTTGCTACTTTCCCGGTATCAGCTTGTACAGCAGAGTGTCTTATTTAAGAAATACCTTGGATGAAAAAAAGGTTAAATGGTTTGGCTTTGTTATATTCATCAAGACATTAAAATAAGTGCGGATGAAATACTTTCTGAATTAATGAAGGGATGAAGACAAATTAATATTATATTGTAATAAATTATATGTAATATACATTGTTAATTATCTTAAAATATTTTTGTCTATTTTTCTGTGTCAACTTTTAACATTGCTCGATTAATTGCAGTAATTAATAATTCTAATAATTTAAAAAGTGCAACATATATTTAAAAATATTTGAGTGGTCTACTTATAATTATAAAATTGATACAGTGGATATATACAGTCTCGAACTAGGCCAGGCACCCGATGCAATTCGTCAGTGCACTTACGAAACCTAGTTGGTAGGTGAAGAAAAACACAAGGGGTTCGCATCATTAAAAAGTGTAAAAATTATAAAGCCGTTAACATTGTTTTATTGAAAACCGTTTTCAGAAACGGCAACTTGTAAATATCTGGTAAGATATTTTAGTAAAACTTAAAAGATGAAAATAAATATGAGTTTAAAAAAGTATTTATCTGAAATTGAAATTTTAAAGCCCAATATGATTATATCGCGGGCCCCGATGTTTTGCATATTCGTACGGCCTTGTGAATTAAATTGATTTTTCAAAGTGACCATGTCTGATCTAGCTGATATTCGTTCAAATATTCAAAATATACAAACTGATAGAAGTACATTCGCGACATTTCAAATGTAATTTTAAAATTTTAATAAGAGTATGTATAAAAATTATGGAGAAAATCAATGCAAATTTATTTTGAAATTATAAAAATACTGAATTAAATATCAATAATTTATTGGATTGTTTTGAAATAAAAATTTATTATTGATTTAATATGAATGTGGAAAATTTAAATTCTATCGATACTAATCATTATTGTATACGATTTTTCTTGTTAATTCCTTTTTATAATATGGAACTTGAATTTTCTGCTGATGTGAATGTTTATTTAAATATGATTTTACTAGGCCTCTAGAAAAACAACGACCACTTTTTTGTCGACATGTGTATAAAGCCATCTTCTAAAGTAGATATTGTTGGTAACTTGGAATTGCTCTGTGACAAAATTTCATGTGATCAACACTTGGAATTGATTAAGTAAGATTTTTATTAATTGATTTAATCATCTATTATTGATACTGTCCCTTATTTCCATTATTAATAACTTGAATTAAAGAATAAATTTTTATAATATTTAACTCTCTCAGTTATTGGGCATCATTACCGTATTAACCCGAATATAACGCGACATTTTATTTTTATTAAATAATCGACTCGCGCTAAATTCGGAGTCTAAGTAATGTAATTTAAATAACGACATTAATTTTAATTTTTTTATGAGCATTTTTTTTCTAAAAATCTCTATGAAAATTTTGGTGTCGCGTTATATTCGGGCTAATACGGTAATTACTTTTATTAGAACTTTCCCAAATCTTTTCCTAAAATATTTAATATTTCTTTAATTATTTAATTAAATAACAATTGTAAATAGCCTACATTTTTAAAATAATTTTTCAATTTAAACCCACATAGACATTTGGAGAATAATTTAAAATGTGGGATTTCCGAAATTTCAGTAATTTGTAAGCAATTATTATTCTTTGTATTCGATGGTGCAGTAAATAAGGCACCAAAGTCTAAAGTACAAAAAATAAAAGCCTCAATAATATACAAAACTAACCAATAATTACAATAAATTAGGTCCTTTGACAATAAGTAAGATGCAGTAAAACCTCCTAATAAAATACGCCTCTCTTAAAGGTATTAAAAATGAAAATGAGCCGCATTTGTATTTTTAAGTGGTACAAGGTACACACTTTTATTTATATAATTTTAAAAATATTAATTAACTCAATTGAAAGAATAGCAATAAATATCTTATATTTTTTATAATCTTTAAAATTCTATTTAGAGGTTTATTAGTGAAATATGTTTATAATATTTGGTGAATTATTAGCTCAATGCGCGTCTGTGTGCGCGTTGTATTGTGTGATGAATTTGTGTGCGCACACAGACGCGAGCAATGTAATTTTTTGGGTTGGGTTGTTGGTGTGTCGCGTCTGTGTGCGCTTTTCTTTTCTTTGTTTTTGGCTGTGTGCACACAGACGCGAGTAAGAGGTATTTCAATATTAGTTAGTTTTGATTTGTAATATTTTGGATTTTAGATTTTTTATCGATTTTGTTGAATGTTGTAGAGTTAGAATTTTATCGATGTTTTGAAGGAATGACGATTAATTTGAATACATGTGACTATTGCAATAAAGAGAGTTGGTAATGAAGAAATTTAATGAAGAAATTTATGAATATGATAATGTTAATGGTGTTAATGGTATCGAATTTCGGTTTATGAATTTTGGTAGAGTTAGAAAAGATGGCGGCAATTAATTATGAAAAGAATAATATGATATCAAATTTATGTGGTGGATTGCTTTCCGTGGATATTCGATGCAATTATTGTGATGTAGTAGCTACACAAAGACAGGTTCCAGATAAAATGATTGAGAAGAGTTCAGCTACAAGATTGTTTAATATTACTGAAAGTACTGGAGGTGTTATGACTGGTTTGATCCCTGATTATCGATCTCAAGTATGTCGTGCACAAATGGAAGCAGCTCGATTTAGATATAAACATGGATATGAAATGCCTTGCGACATAATAAGTCGTTCTATTGCGGATATTAAGCAGTTTTCTACCCAATCAACCGAGATGCGACCATAATTTATGCGATTCTACTTTTGTTTAAATTAAAATTTTACATCCATAATTGTAGAATTACTTTTTCCTAACTAGAATAGTATTTTAAAATCAAAGTAATGTGTGAGAAATTTATTTACCCTAAAGTACATTGGGTGTATTTGCACCCGATTTCATATTTAATATATAAAAAGATGTTGGTAGATATAGGTCAACAATTTTTTATTATATAATATTCATATAATTTTGTAAATTAAAATTTGCAATTTGGAATCAAGAGTGATTACAAAGGACGTCGAATAACCTCTTATTTAAGTCAAATTGTAATATTAACAACTGAACTAAAATAATTTGTCGTTTTTAAACAATTTAGTTGATTGTAATGAAACTTAATGTACTCCTTTAATATATCAAATCTAATTATTTAGTTTTGTAAATGTTCATCAAAACATTTGATACTAATACAAATATAAAGAAAAATAATTTATAAGACATTATCAATTTGTCTGAATTTTAGATGGATTATTAGAAAATCCAATGAAATCAAAATCATTAAAAATTCTGGAAATGTAAGCACAAGTGTCGAAGCTATGGAAACGGATAATGATGATTTGGAAAACGTTCAAATATTGAATCAGGTATTATTCTGAATATGTTTAATATCTGTACGTTGGGATAATTGAAATAGTCCTACATAGTCCCAAGCAGAAAGTTTGTTTTAAAATGAAAGCACATTTAGTAAGAATAAATAGTGTAAGAATCCAAACCTCAAAAACTCATGGGACGACAAATCACTGTTCTTTAATATTCGGATTGAGGATCTATACACTTAGTGTTAAAAATATTTGATAATGCCTTATAAATTCTCATACAAATTTGAAATGGAGTTGAGAACACCAACACCAGGATACATTGTAGAGCCACTTGATAAGGTTTCATAAATTGCCATAGTGTGATATAGAACGATATATAGAACGATACCCGAGGAACGACCTGAAGCGTGCAAAGAAAGAATTGTTTGAATTGAAAAATACGTCATCAACTCTTATAGGCATAAATGATATTTATAAAATAAATTGTTTTTAATCATTTTTTTTAAACTATCAACGCCTTTCGGATTGCTGAATAGAGATATCCAAAAGTTTGAATCAGTTTGCCATATGTTCCTGTGCTTTTTAAAAAAGAATTAATTCTAGTTAATGCGCCACTGGTATTCGATTTTACATGATATTTAAAGTTTTAAATGCAAGTAGTAACTTTTTTCTATTTATTTGCTTTTTATAATTTCTTTTGGTTACATTTTGGTTATATTTAATAAATTACAGATGAAAATTGCTAAAGCTGATGCCGCGAAAAAGCGGCGTGAGCTATTAATGAGTAAAATGTGGAGTATGCAAAAGAAATTTATAAATGAGAATTCTGAATTGTTGACTGAGAAAAAGGATCAACACCCAGTAATATATATCTCTGTATGTATATCAATTGAAAGATAAAAATAATTAGGTTCCCTGTGTTGAAGATCATGTTGATTCAAATGTTACTGTCCATAAAAAACTGGACTTTACTTGTATACTTTGTCAAGAAAAAAACACTGAAGAAAATAACAGACCAATAGTGCTTATTGCTGGAGCCTGGCGATCGGCCGTTTTAGCAAAGCATCCGTTTATAAGCACGCTTCCGCCACATGCCCAATCACCAAATTCACCGGAATACAATTCAACTTCGTCTGAGGCAAATATAGAGCAAAATGAGGCGTTGTCGGTAAAAAAATAATGGATTGTTTTGCAGTTTGAAATTTAACATGTAAATCAGTTTTGGTCAAGTTTTGGTGAAGAACCAAGTCCGCATGAAATAGATCGCGCTACATTGAGATCATATAATATCAATGCTGGACCATGTAGAGGAGACCTTTATTACAACCTGTGGTCACGTTATGCATTACGATTGTAAAGCTAGTTATATGAAAGAAATGGTGAAGTTGAAACAAAATTTCGCAAGGTGAGAAAATTTTTCAATATTGCATTTGTTAGACATTTTCGATTGAAAAAAATTTCACAGGACTAAAGGAGTGCTGTATCCAAGAATTTATAATCGATGTCCTTTGTGTAAATGTGTTTGCAATATTGATATTCCCATTATTAAATCAGAAATATTAAATAAAGTTTCAAACTTAATTCCTTCAATGTCTTTTCAAAATTGGGTTGAAATTCTCTCTCAGTGGATGCCTAACTTTGATTCGAAAACCAAGAAATTAGAAGTTTCTGTCAGTTGGTGGAGTAAAGTAATATTTAAAATTTGTTAAGTAGAAAATATTTCTAAACTCTTAAAAAATAAGAATGTCTCAACCACTGATTTATTTTCAATTGGCATTGTATTTATTAAGAAGCTTGACTATGAATTAGTAAATATATTGATGTTTTTTGATATTCAAAAAAACATCGATATATTTACTGATTCATAGTCAAGCTTTTTAATAAATGCTATATATATATATATATTATAAGACCTTTTTCCAATTTTCACCCCTGATTTTCTTTTTAATTGAACATTGTATTTACTTCTGAGCCCATCTTGTTAGACTATTATAATTGTTTTGTTCGATCCCAAATAAATCGATTTTGGCATGTTGCTGGGGTCAGATATATTGATTGGAAACTGACCGAACGACTGAGTACTGGAGCCGGAGTGATGAAAAGCAGGCGGTAATGAAATCGCGAACATGAGATGTATTGATTTGGGTGATTGCTTTATTATTTATACTCGGCTGGTGGGCTTCATTGATTTTTCTAGAACAGTGGTCTTCAAACTGTGTTCAAAAAAAATCAATAATTTAAAAGAAATTGATTCTTTTCTCATAAAAAACAAATAAAAATTTCAAGAATTTCATAAAAAAACTTAAATAAATTCTATATTGTAACGCATCGTTTCATATAAAGGTTTCGCGAGTTTTTTAAGTTTGAACAACACTGTCTAACCCATTCACGACTCTGTTGATTTTTTTCGAGATTTATGTAACCTATGTGCTCAGTAACTTCATAAATTGCAATATAAAACTTCGACAATTGTCTAGTCAATGCGTTTAATACATTTAACTTTTGGGATGTTAAATCGGTATCATTCCGTTGACTAATTCCCAAGTTTGTATAGACAATTGAATTCGAGAATGTTAGATCGATGATCAATTCTGATAGGCAACTCCAAATTACGAATAAGATTAAATACAATTGTTTGTAATTTCACAGAATTGGACATATGGACAAAGTTTTTCAAATTCAATACCTTTAATAGTTTTATAAACTTTTCCAATCTGGAAAAATGTCTTACTGAATATTTTTTCGATTAATTTGGAATAAACATTTTATTCCGGATGTTCACGCAACATTTTCAAAACAGTAGCAGCACCTTTTGCCATATACAACGGCTTATAATATGATTCGAGAATTTCGACTCAGTTGAATTCGAAAGGGGCACAACTTTAGCTATTTATATGGGCTTTATTTGAAGAGTTTTTAAAGAAGATATTATTAATTTTTACCTTTGATAATGAACAAAATGAAACAATATGACCAAGAATTTGTTTGTTTATGACAAATTTACACACTAAAAGGCACACCCAATTATTAATTTTGAGATAATGCATATTTTATATATTGTCGGCAGGTTTAAATGAATAACATTATTTTTTTATATACGGGCATAAGATTAAAATTTTTTATTAAGCACTTTACAATTGATTTGCTTAGTTAGCCGAAATATTCTATTGTGTGTGGTCTTTGTGTAATCAAACTTAAATAAATTCTTTTTACCATATAAACATAAATTACGTATTTAATACAAAACATCTACATTTTTTGTTATATATTTATATAAAATAATTTTTAACAATTAAATTATTAAATTCTAATATATTATATCACTTTGAGAACCACTCCTATAATCTATTAAATAATATTATAAAATTATTTCACTAATATTTACATGAAATTGTAAATTTTTCAACTCCTTCGAGCGAGTATATATATCGAATATATTAGAAAGTCGAGTTAAAAAGCTAAGAAATTATAATTTTAAAAATGTCTAAAAAAAGATTAATAATCGTAATAAAATTTTATCAAAAAGATATTTTAATAAAATTATGAAAATCATTTTTTTGATCATATAAAAATTATTTTAATTTTAAAAACGCACAAAATTATTAACATTCTCATACAAAAAAATTTACAAACAACATTCCAAATATTAAATATACAAGTTAGATTATTTAAATACATTCAAAATCCCTGTAGACTGGGTACTTTGAATATTAATTATAATGTATAAAGATCTAATTAACGCCTCGCACGTTACTCGTTCCCAGTAATTACTCAAATGGAAGAACTCAAGTGCAAAGATGACGGGCAGTCTCCAAAGTATGTTGCATGACACCCATTACATGAAAATTGATACACGAGTTCTGAACACAGACCAACTGGAGTTGGAGACTTATTAGTGAACATGCAACCAACCTCACAAAGACATTGAAACAATACTAAATATAGTCTTATCTACATGTTTAAGGATTTTATTCTTGAATTCTCTGAAACCTTCAGAATATGGTAATACCAACACATATTTTTGATCAGTGTGATTAGATCTCATTTTTCACCTTCCGAACTTGACAACATATTAACTTCAACATCAAAAATAAGATCATTACTTTCAGATAAACATGTGCAAAGATCATGAATTTATCAACGGTCTCTTTTGTCATTACTCAAGAAAAGATTTAGAATATCCATTTTTAAGAAGCAACATAGAATCAATACTTTTCACTGAATTGATAAACGTGGATGATAAATACCATGTACGAAATATTAATCCTCTCCACATATTTCGCTTGTATTTATATTCACAAAAGCTCTCAGGAGTAGTATAAAGATATTTTTCATTATATTTCAGTCTGATAGTGTTTTCCCTTCCGTTGAATAAGCAAATCCAAAAACGGTATCATAGACATTTTTTCTTCTTGACACATAAACTTAATATTCATTTGTAAATCATTTACTATAATCTAAGAAAGGCCTTACATGCTCACGATTCTCAAAAACTAAAAAATGATCATCAACATATCGTTTATACACAGTTGGTTTAGTTAAATTGTATGATGAAATTTTCTTTTCTAAACTTGACATGAAAATAGATTCCATTGTTGGAGCCAATAGTTGTGAGATATGAAATATAGTTAAATTGATAGAGCGAACGGGCTTCATTGAATTAGTTATTATTTTATGTTTTCAGTAAATATAGGACTCAGGGGTAACATAAGCATTTATGAAACAGGACAATGAATAATCAGCTTGTTAAATTCAAAATTGAATTTCTCTGTATATATTGTTTAAAATGTTAAAAAATTATTATATCAAACTTCAATTTTTGAATATCCAGTTTAAAAATCCTTGTTCATAGCTATAATTTATTGACTGAATTGTTGTCAGAGTTTTATATACGTTAAAACATTAAATGAATTTTTAGTTGGGTTCTCATTTTAATATTCTAATGAGACATGCAACACCAATGAAAACCAGCGATTCTTCGGCATCTGATGAAGACTTAGTATCATGTTTGGCATCTAGAACAGCCTTGGCTATTAAATTACATCCCAGTAAATTAACCAAAGAAACTTACAAACATTTCGAATCAATTAGAAGTAGTTTTTCAGAAAGTTCATCGCAAGAATTGATTGAGCTTGATTATGCCGTGATGTACACGATATCAGTCTGGGATAGGGTAATTTACATCGGGTCGTTTTGTTAATGATATTTTACTGCAAAATTACCAGATTATGTTAAAACATAACACGTCGATTTTGACGGATATTCCAGAACGTCACGCTAACGGTTTAAGATACCTAATCAACGCAGTTTGCAAATCACATCAACAATTTTCTAATAAAGAAGAAGTCAATCGTGCATGTCAATCCTTTTTCATGCTCTTACATCAAATGTTGTTTGATTGTACAAATTTATCTTTCCACAAAGCTTGGCTAGATTTATATAAATATCAAACTCCCTTGTTCATATTGGAGGTAGATAGATNTTTACTTGATATTCCGATTTAGCTAATTCTTTACCTTCGTAAGGAATGTAGGCAGATGTATGGCCCTCGACGAATTTTCCGGGAATATAATCATCCAAATGTTTAGCCCTAGCAACATAACACGATTGTCCAGCATTGATAGCTTTGTCAGGAATCTTACCATCTTGACAATCTACCCATGAAACGGAAATCTCGACGGATCGACCGTATCTGTTACAAATTTTGCTCATTCTAATTTCAGATTTTTTTCATTAAATTCAGTGATTATTTATACGAATGTAAATCCGTATGTCAATACGTCAGGCACAATGTACGCCAACGAAATAAGTCAAGCTGAAATCTTACGCCATAGCACGATAACACACAGAGCCTTGATAACGGCGCTATCATGGAATTTTCACATTTCAAAGCTAAATTGTGCTGTGCAAATATTATCAGAATAAAGTGATAAAAGTTCTTATTGGTGTATTATTTTTTTTCAGAAAAATTAGTTTTTAGAATTGATAGTTAAACCGAAAATTAACGAATGAATCTAAAATTTTTTTCAAAGTAAAGCAGCAAAGTACCAAGGAGAGGTTGGTGACTACTACTAGAGGTCAGTTTGGATATCCGCTTGATAAAGTTTTATCTACAAAACACAATAAATTTAATAGCTGGGGCCCTAAAGCTTTGAATACAACAATTTCCAAATAAATATGGAACAACAAGGAAAATACCAAACCCGAAAACAAAGATTAAGTTGAATACAAATAATAATACAAATAACTTTTTTGCGTGTTGGATTTGCAAAAAATTTCGGCTAAATTATTACTAATCAAGCTCGGTGCGTTCTTCTATTCAATAACAGAACCCAACAAATAACAAATTTTTATTTTCACCAACAAATACACAAAATATTGAATATTTGACGGTTAATTTTGACACAATTTCAGTAAAATCAATCTGAATTATAATCTCGTCATTTGTACGCTATTTTTGTTTACTGTCTCTGGCGAATTGTTACTGAGTTTCCTTAGTTTTGGTATACTATTCCAACATTAATCATCTCGATTCTCTACAGCTTAATGAACGATGCCTACCATTTTTGCTAACATCTCTAGCCCAATAAACATAAATACAATGTCAATTGAAAAGAAATCAGTGGTGAAAATTGAAAAATGTTCTTATAATTAAACAATAGTAAAGAGTATATTGTAAAAATGCCTTATTTTTTTCTTTAAGCATACAAAGGGTGATTGGTATATAAGAAAAGTTACAAATCATATCACGAGGTCTCAAGTTTTCAGTATTATTATTAAATTAAATGGAACAGAACAAAGTGTTTCTATCGAGTAAAGCGGAAAATAAAAGAATAACAGTTAGTTACTTCTTCCATCATTATAGAGTAAAAATTAACTGCCGTATTTTGAAATTAATCATTAACTTAACACCCGTGTGGCCAACGCGTCGATCCGCAACAAATTTTAAGTCGATCCCGAGAAAACTTATATTTAAAGCTAAAATAAACTTTAAAATAAAAAAATTTCCTAACTAAAATTTTTGAAAAGCAAACATTTGAAATAGGGTTTACAATCCCGAAATCCCGGGATTCAGTTATTTCTCGTGTCATTCCAATCCCGGGATCGAATTTAATATTGTTTAATTAAAATAATATACATTATTTAGTTTGAAATAAATAATTATATTTCGTTATTTTATATGGGATTTAATAAACAAGCTTTAACAATATAATTTAAATATATTGTTAATCATTGAATAATCAAAGACTTTTATTATACGGAAAATCACCCTACACCTCATCTTAATTTATATAAAGGCTTGGTTTCATTGAAATTTTAAGTGTGGGGTTGTTTTATTTTTTTTTCAAATTTTGAAACTTCGAAAAACAAACATTTGAAATTTATTTCATTATTTGAATGCAAATGTATTTTAAATCGCTATAATTTTAAAACTATTTCAAATAACGTTCTTAACATATCCAAAATAAGATTGCAAAATATTTACACAGCAACATTTATTAATTAAAATTTAGTATTTTTCAATATGATGTGTTTTCTATGTCGAACTCGTAAACTTGTAATTTGTTGTAATTAATTGTTCATTTAATCCTTCTTAACAAGTTCTGTGCGATAGCATTAAATGGCATATTGCGGCAACCTTCTAAGCTCCGTCCCTTCAGTTCTGCTTGAGATATCTTCGTGGAAAGTTGTGCGTAATTTACAGCTGGCGAGTACTCTCTCATAGGGTAATCAAAACTCGTGCTTCACCGAGGGGCACTTGTATGTGAATTCAGATATTCATAATATGATCAACAGTGAGTCACGTCGCACGCAACGTGTTAAAAGGACAGCTAAAAGCACCTTAAATGATATTATTCTAAGGGTTGACGTCGTTAAATTTTAAAATTTCTGAATAAAAATTACGTTATTTGCTGTAACATATTTTTAATATTAAGTGATCTATCAAGGATACGATTTGGATAATGAAGAAGATATGCAAAAACTGGCAAAATCCATGCCTTTTGTGGACCTGGATGTTGCGATGCATCATCGATGTGAGTTTAATTGACTTTTTTGATGAGTTTTATCATTTTCAGTAATCACACGGGATCCAATTTGTGGGATCGGAAATTTGCCAAAAGAAATTGACTTACTTGAAGGTCATTGTCTGCGGCAAAAATCTAGATCGAATGTGACAAGTACAAGTTTATTATTATCCTTCTTATTATAACATGTTCCTAAACTCAGCACCTTTTCGTGACCCAATTCTATTAGAAGGAGACTTTGGAGGAGAATATAATTGTTTGTACACGACTAAAGACTTAAAATGCAAAGATCGAGATGGTAAATATTAAGTATAATTAAGAATTTGACTAAATATAATTTTTTATAGATCGTAACATAATTACTCTGGAAGGAGATTTAGGGGTTGAATTAGATCCAGTTCGTCCTCACGGAGGGAGACCACGAAGCTCAATAAAAGTTGAAGGTAGTCTTAGAATAAAGTTTTTTTAGAAGAAATAGTTTTAATTTAACGTTTAGCTGTAAGGAATCCAATTACAGGTACAGGAGAATTCAATAAAGAATGGGATCCTATATGGAAATATGAAGGTCGCCAATATTTTAAAAGACCTGAACAAGGTTAATTCACTTTTATGATTCAAATATAATTTGTTTCCTCTTTTTAGTTAAACGAGATCCAGTTACTCACAGTGTTCCATCTGAAAATATGGGAGAATTGGAACAAAAATTTCATTTAAAACATTACAATAATCAAAGTAAAAACTTATATTAAAGAATCCAAAACATTTTATCAATAGTTTACTAAATAATTTCATTTATCTTCATTAAGATTTCGATTATGGAATAATGATTTTCTCTTTTAAAAAAAATTTGAGAAAATAAAAAATAGACAGTGTCTAAAATTTGTGTTTAATAGAAAAAATATTGATTTTTAGTCGATATCTAAACTAAAATGGATGAAATTCTAAAAAACATCAAAGGTTAACAATAAATAATATTTTACTTAATGAGTTTTCCATACAAAAAATAACATCAAAAAATAACAAACAACTCTCTTTTCACCTTTATATTTTTGATTAACATGTTTATTAGTAAAAAATTAAAAAAAAAATTAAAAACTGACTTATTATGGAAGTATAGCTTATCCCAGCCATGGCCAACCGATGGCCCGGACAAAATTTGAAACATCAAATCAATAATTGAGTTTTTTAGAATTCATATTCGAATTAAGCATGTTTTTAATTTAAAAAATTGATTCTAAGTTTACTTGAATCGTAAAAACGAGTTATATTTATTTAAATGAATTTATTGTGGCTCGTGATAGTATTTTCCCGAAAATTTGGCTCTTCGATTGATTTGGGTTAGCCACCACTGGCTTAACCCTTAATTAAAATTTGCAACATACCAGAATTTCACATTAAGATCGCCTAAAATAAATAAGAACTAACCATTTCATAGTATTGCTTGTGAGTTACAAAGCTGTTTAACGGATTTAGTTCATTTTAAATTAGATTTTTTAATTATTTTTATATTATATTCAGTCAAAGAAACTTTATTTTATTTTATTCAAAATAAATAAAAAGATCATGCAATCCAGGGTTAATAATGTAGCATATTAATAGTTACTTAATATAATAAAAAGTGAAAACATTTTTTTAAGAATATCAATTAGTGGAGTGCTGAACAAGACTAAGAATGGGCAAAATTGGGTAGATTACGTTTAACTCGTTTACTACCGAATTTTTTTTTCAGAAATATAATGATTATTTAATAAGACATTAAAAATAATAAGAATAAAAGGTTTAAAAAAGAAAAAAATAAGTGGACGGAGCCAATTACGCAATTTTTACGAAATATTTTGCTCTGCGTAAAGACATGTTTTTAAGAGTTTATAAAAAATAGCTTAAGACACGGACGTAGCAAAGGGGCATAGGGAGTATTTGCCACCCTCCATAATAAATTATACAAAAATTTAAGAAATTAAAATCAAACTGACTACTGCTGTAATCCAATATGTAATCCAATTTTTTATAAAAATATTTATATTTTTCTCACAATATTTGCTACTTAGCCGGTATCAGCTTGTACAGCAGAGCGTTCTTTTTCATCACTTAAATACATGAAGTCATATTTAAGAAATACCATGGATGAAAAAAGATTAAACGATTTGGCTTTGTTATATATTCATCAAGTCATTAAAATAAGTGCGGATGAAATACTTTCTGAATTAATGAAAGGAAAAAGACGGCTTAATATTATATTGTAATATATTCTATGTTAATATACTTTGTTAATAATTAATAATAAATTTGTTAATTATCATAAAATATTTTTTACTATTTTTCCGTGTCAACTTTTAACATTGCTCGATGAATTGCAATAATTAATAATTTTGCCACCCCTTCCAACCTGAAATTCTGGCTACGTCCCTGAATTAAGATTTAAGAAATAAACTTTTTCTTCTTGTTCTTGTTCTTGTTTTTGTTGTTGTTGTTGATTTAGATGATGATAATGAGGACCACGCACAAAATTTAATTAAACAATATATAAAACGTGGTTTTCAATAAAAAAACAAAAACACGTGTTTGTCAATAAATAAAATCTTTCAGAGATCGCAATATTTTGCAATAATTAGAGGGAGGGAGGTTGGATGATTTTATCTAAATCTGTAGAGTAATTAATGCTCTATTTTTATAAAAAACCGGACTAAAAATCTTTTACTCGTTTTCAATAGGCGCACAAATAGGTAATTGATAATGTTATTCACGTAAATGCAATGAATTTAGAAAACATTTTTTAATATATTCCAATGGATGACTAATTGGGAATGGGGATCATAACAAATGATTAGATTTATTTCAAATTTTCCAGAATCAACTGACGTCATCAGCCATGATTGCACCGTGAAGGATCTGCGAGACATTGACAACTTTTCCAACGTGAGGATCCGTCATCATTCTCAACATGACAGTAAGTAAATATCAGACAACATAGAGAGTATCTAATTCAATTGCTATTAGGTAGAAATCCTATTACTCACGAAACCAAACTCGGAATTTACGATGATAAACCTTGGCGGGCTGGCACAAAGCATTTTCCTGATCGAATAAGTATGGAGAATAATAAGTTTTTAGCCCGAGTCTATATTAGTGGTAGATAGATGTGTGTTATTAACGAAACTTATTTCTGGGATTTACATAAATATACTTAATAATTTGCGACAAAACAATCATATCTTAGTGACCCTACTACTACTACTACTACTACTACTACTACTACTACTACTACTACTACTACTACTACTACTACTACTACTACTACTACTACTACTACTACTACTACTACTACTACTACTACTACTACTACTACTACTACTACTACTACTACTACTACTACTACTACTACTACTACTACTACTACTACTACTACTACTACTACTACTACTACTACTACTAATACTACTTGGATTTTAGCACAGCGCTTTATTTGTGACCTTTGATATCCCATACGGTTTTGTACAATTTATTCAAAGATTCAACCAGTGGCGGAACTTCAAAATTTGGGCCCCCCGCGCAATGTAAAATATTTCCACTTAAATTTTTCGCTTAAAGTTAATACATCACAGCAGCCGCTATTCAATGATAGTTTTATGTTTGTAGGCAAATATAACTGCGGGAAAAAAGTTCCAGAAAATGATTGTAAATATTTTTTTAGTAATAATTTTGGGCCCCTATAGCTGGTGGGCCCCCGCAACGCAGGGTCCTGCGTCCACTAGTTACGCCACTGGATTCAACTGCTTTCATTTGGATAATGAATTTTAATTTTTCTTTTACAGAGATTTGACATTTTCTTGTCATCGTGGTTTAGGGTCTATACTACTTTATAAAATAAATTTAATCATGATTTTAATAAATCAAATTAAAATAAGATAGTCAATCGTTATGAATAGCTAGTCTAAATAAAAATATATTTAACCTAAGTTTAGTACTTACTTACCTATTGAATATAAAGTATAATATAAAACACTTTATTAAAACACTTGATGTTCCTGTGCCCTACAGTAACAAAAAACTAGGCTAAAACTTCTTTCGAAGAACTTTGAGAACCAACGCGTACTTAATTTAATGTTACCAAATTTATTTTGTGCCCGAACACGAAGGAATTAAAATAAAAGTCAAATAAAAGCATAAATAAAGAATTACTAGAATACCATGGTACACTATTCGGGCAGTTTTTTTATAATGTACCAGTGGTATACTATTATGACTGGTACATTATTCGGAATAGTGCGGTACTAGTAATTAAAATAAAACCTTCATTAGGAAACCAAATGGAAAATAAAACAAAACTGGATCCTGGAGAGCCATTATCATGACAACATAATCAATAGGACTCAAGTCTCGGCAAATTAAACTGGAATGAGAGCAGAGAGATTATTAATTATATTTTTTTAGTTAGCAGCGGTCAAGAAGATTATGTAAAAAATATCAGGATTGCACATTCCAGTACTTGAAATTATTAATTAAGCATGTCGCTGTAGAGAAAAAATTTGAGCATCTTAGTACAAACCCAAGATAGGAATAGGAAAAGAACTTAAGAGTAGGATTAAAATAGTCTATGAAAATAAACACGGAAATGGAATAAATATTTGAAAAGAATAAAAAATAATTAAATTATTGGAAGAAGATACATATTATATTTATTATATCTATATTTTGGTTTCACCTTTGATCTTTATTTAATTCAATAATTAATATATTAAACACACGTGATAAAGGCTGTACCAAATATCGTGACCTTATATATTGTTTTGATCTATTGTCTTACAAATATTATTATGGAAATTATTAAATTATTTTTATTATTATCTTTTATGTGCAAGGTTGCAATATTCCGCACCAAATTTGTTAAATTATCGATTGTGTCAAACTCACATGATAAAAATCACATTTATATATATTTCGGGAAAGTTATGAACCTCTATTTATTTCAAAAAAACTGACAGCCAGATGTTGAGTAACTGATTTAATATTCAAATGGATTAAAATGAATGCTTTGAACTGAACTATCCTTTTCTTCACAAAATTGCTTCTGCTTCCTTCTTTTTTAATTAGTTGCTGATTATCTTGAATTCATACTGAAATGTATCCATAAAAACAAATTTTTCTTTAGACAATGATAATCCAATCGCTCATCACGGATTTACTGATGATATTGAAGAAAGAAAGGAAAAAGAACAACAAGCTCGTTTAGAAAGAGAAAATACAAGTTAGTAAAACCTTTTAGTTTTTCAATTATAAAAGGTGTAATTTCACTCTAATATACCATGATTCATGGTCCATGAGCATTAACTTTTAATAATTATTCATTATTTTACGATTGCTTTTGGAAGGAGAACTTGCAAATGATGCTCAATCTAAACGGAATAAAATAATAAATAGTAAAATTAACAAACAATTAATTTTTGAAGACATTGAAAATCTAAAAGAAAGGAAATCTCACATTTAAGGTCAAAATTACTGTATTAGCTCAGCCATAAGACAAGTCCCATTTCTTACTGAAAAAATATAAAATAAATATTATTAGAAGACTTTGGAGACATATAATTTATTAAGATCAAAAAATTGATTATCCCTCCGGAGGAAGTAATTATATTGTAAGTATCTTGAGCAAGATACACACATGCATCAATAATACAATATTACACCTTTGACATTCAGACATATTACATAATAATCAGACATACAAATTCAACATGTAATAATATTATTTCAAACATGTATTATTTGCAGTTATTCTAGAAATACAATTAAAAAAATTCTTGTGTTAGATGTAACATTGTTGAGTTGTAAATTCTGTATCAATAAACACATATTTTGTTGGGAGTTCGCTAATTTGTTCAGTTTTGATGTGAGAATTTTACTTTTCCTTTATATAAAGTAGACATATCTTCATCATATGGTCAATAAATTGCTTGCCAATTTTAAGAGTTTTGCGATGAGGAAATAATTGTTGGGCTAATTCTGATTATTTTAGCCACAAATGACATAAATAATTTTGTGGAGGTTCAATAAATCACATTTATACTATTAAAGAAATATGATATTTCTTTCAATCTTAAACTCAACGCCTGTTAGAACGCCTGTTACTACATAAAAACATTATTATTCTCCTATAAATCCTTTAATTCAAATTATTATTATTTTCTCCACTTCGTCTAAAACATGGAAGACCCATTTTAATAAAAATTCTGCTATTTAATATCTTCATTCTAGTTGCTTTTTTTAAAACTAAATTTCGTTGTGATTTTGTATCGAAATCAGGTAAATTTCCCTTAACCATAAAGTTTACATAAGAGTTGTATTCTGCTTCCGTATTTATTTGAATTCATGCAGGCATTAAAATTATAAAAAAATATTATATCTTTAAAATCGATTTATAATTTATATTAAAAAATTATAATTATTTTGGTATTTTTATTAGGCAACATTTTTATTATGCACCACACAAACAAGAAATTAGATCGATTATCATATTAGATTGAGTTGGTTTCGTTAAATAAACAGACGAAAAGTATAAATCTCTCAATGATAAATAATATGAGTGCATTGTATATAAGAGTTGTTAATTTCATTCAGAATTGCCATTTTTGGTCTAAAACAAGGGATTAATATGTTAACCCTATCCGTGTCAAACATATTTTAAGTCAAGCAAAAAATCTGAAATTTTGCACATATGCTAATTCGACTACGCCAAATTGGGAAAAAATATTAATTTTTACCGACATTTCATACCGGGACGGGAGAAAATGTCGAATATCTTTGGCCACACCAAAATTGTTCCCTTGTAAGACAGAGTTGTAACAAATTTTATTCCGTCAAACAAATCTACAACACACTATTATATAACTATTAATTACATCATATCTAAAAAGGAAGTTTATTGGTTTATTTATTCCTGATACAGTATACCAGCAAAAACAATTACATTCCAACATTCAAAAATAACCATCATAAATCATAAATAAACTCTGATCTTTAACCTACGCTTTATATTATTATATAATAGGTTAGGTTAATTAATTGTGTAATATTTATTTATAATTTTTCCTTAGTTCTAATTAAAATTCAAATAAACCTTATGCGGGTGCATGAGTATGTTTCTTCGATGTATTGAAACAAAATTCATATTGAAATATTTAAAAGGCATGTTAAAATAACTTAAAATAATTTAAAAGCATTAGTTATTAAATTAAACTTGTTATTAAATTAAATAAAATAATAATCAACAACAACAATAATATGAATATATTTGAGCTAAGTTAGTCGTTTATTTGACGCACCAACTTTTACGCACCGACGTTTGAGCGCAGAATCGTAGCGCGCAGTACAACTAATAAAGATATATCCGACAAGATATTTTGTCCCCCTATGAGTACTGGTTGCAAGAGTACTGGTCACACTCGACAATAATAAAATATTATAAAATAATTACTTGCGCACAATCGTCGGTGCACAATAGTCGCTGCAGCCGTTTATTTAACTTAAGTAATTTTCCATTAATTTATTATAATTGTTCATAAGGAAAATTTGTAACAATTGTAGGGGTTGCTAGCTATATTTATTGTTTTTTCGATAATGATATTGCTACAAAATCATGCATTTATTATTTCACTGTAAAACATTGATTAATTTCTTAATGTATACAACTTTCTTTGAAAGGGTGCAAATTTTGTTTCTTGGCTAGGGCACAAGTTTGAATTGTTCCACCTCTGATTATTACTACAAAAAATAAACGTGATAAGCGTAAAATATGTATAGATATTAATGCAATGAATTTGTTGGATAAAGTGTAACTGAATGATTTAAGGACTTTAATGCAATTTGACGCGTTTAATAAAAAACCTTTGATCAAGTTTTTCTGAAAATGAAATAACAATTTCGCGAATAAACGCCCACATCAAAGGGCTAAGAAAAATATCGAATAAATAAAAAAAAATGCTAAACTTTGTATCCAGTTTCAAGAGATCCAATATCGGGATCTGGATTCCGAGAGAAAGAAACAATGCAACTATGGCACTGTCCAAATGACTATCCATTTAGATCATTTTTAAAAGCAAAGCCTGGAAAACCCGAAGAACAAGGTTAGTGAAAAGATTTAATAATAAATATTTAATAAAAAATAATTTTAATAAATAATTTTATTTACATTTATAAAAATATTTATCATGTTTATCAAATTTTATATTTGACACTTCCAGTATAATAATTGAACGGCTAGGAAGGTTGAACATTTTAAAATTGCAGGAATATATAAAAGATGACCATTTCCAGAGATTGCTTCCATAATCTCATTATTTCAGCATCTGATTTTAACACATTGTACGCGGGCATATTGTGGCGCAAACATATGCCTGTAGCGGGTGTTTTTTCGTGAAATTCGCGGATAATTAGTCATTCAGTAAAATCGTAATAAACCGAAAACTACTTTATTTTTATGTTTTTTTATACTCAAATATATACTCTATGATTATTGTTTTAAAAAAACTACATTTCTAAATAGATAAATATAGAATATTAAAGTAAAAATGAAAAATTGAGGGAAAATAAACAATTTTTAATTTTGCTATTTTTCACAAACATTTTTACATAAAAAAAGAACAGTAATCATAAGACTTTAATATTTATTCACAGTACGGTATTAGCTAAAGCATTTTCCTATGTGGAGCGGTGCATCGCAAAATTTGCAAATGAAACACGTTTCACTCCGCACTTTGTTAGCTGTGCACACATGATTTCAAATGTCTCACCAAATCTCAGTTAACTCAAATTGCGTACTCATTTGCCATTTTCATGATTAGTACTTTGCATTTGTACTGTGGCGCTAAATGCATCGGAAATTGTACACATTTTTCTACTTATAAATTTGAATTTTCTTAAATCCAAATGACAAAAACCGACCTACAATTGACATATTAACCATCTCAGTGTTAAAATCTTTTTATATAAAAAAACATTAAAAAAAATTAACATATGTACTTTTCATTTCTCAATTTTATTTTGCGTAACTTTGTGGGTCTGTTCAAAAAATGTTAAAAATGTTACAACTCTTAAACGCCACTTCTCAGAAATTATCGTACATTTTATGAATTATTTACAAATATTTAAGTTGATTTTTTATTCCGAATTCAATGAATTATTTATTATCATTTCAGTAAAACAACCAGCGAAATCTACAAAACCGAAACCAATAGAAAAAAAATAAATGTTTTGTTTGAACGGATTATATGATAAATTGTTTTAATTACTGTTTAGATAGTTTGTAATTTTAATCCGTACTAGAAATTGATAATTTAACTTTAAATTTTAAATATTTAAACAAATGAGTTTCAGTTTATGATTTACTCATTTAATAAAATTTTGTAAAAAGGCTTAAAATGTAATTTTTACAATTTAGGTAATTTTAAGCCTTTTGATCTTTTATTTTTAGTTTCAAGAGTCTATATTATCATTTTTCTATGAGGTGGCTATGTTTATTTTATAATGAAAATATATTTTCAAGATATTTTATTTTTTGTTTTAATTTTTATTAATTTATTCGATTTTAATATCTTAACCATTATTAAAATTTAACAATAATTATAATAATAATAATAATAATAATAATAATAATAATAAATAATAATAATAATAATAATAATAATAATACTAATAATACTAATAATAATAAATAATAATAAATAATAATAATAAAAAAATAATATTAATGATACTAAAAATAATAATTGTTATGCCTGAAACATGCACATTTAATTTTATTAAGTTTTTAAAATTATTTAAATTAAAATTACAAATGCATTATTGATAAAATAAACAAAAATAACGTTGTTTAAATTTATTTATTTCACTTTCTTTCCAGGTGCAGATAATAAAATCAAATATCACTTGATCTAAAATCAGCTAAAATGAATGTCTTGATACCAAATCTCTTTCTTTTCGAAGGAATATATTGCTTGCATGCTAGTCTTCCCTTCTACAATAACAGACTCTAATTGATACATAGCTTCTGTCTGAGCTTTGTGTAAAATCGGAACTTTTGTTTCAGAAAATCAAGGATCATTTTCAATTTATCCAATCTACATGTTTTTGTTGGTCATTATTGTTGAAATGAAGGTATCTAAACATGTATTGAATGGCGTGTTTATGATCTGATTTGTTGACCAAGAGTCCCATATCTTCATTTCCCCATCGATCCGTTGCGCATAATGATGCAAAAAACTTGTCAAGTTCTTCATTACTTACAACTTTCCATTTCTTCATTTTTCTCTCAATTGAATTGGATTTCGTAATTAAAATCGATTTTTTTGGCAAGCACTCAAACAACAAAACGAGTTACAACAAAAATTGAGTGAGTAATCAAATTACAATAATTTAATCGACCCTCACAACTCGATACACACACACACACACAAAACAATCATAAGTCTAACATACAATTTGATTTATGATATCAGATCGGCCGAAACACATATCGTTAAGTCGAGTTAAACTCAAACATGATGAAAACACCAAATGAACATTTAAATATTGAAAAAACAGACACAAAATCATAAACATAAAAACAATATTAAAGTAATAACATGCGCATGTAGTTCAACAAGAAAATAATAACAAGAACAAAACAAATTCAAAGATAATATAATGATTTAAGATGAGAATTTAAAGATAAAAATAAAACTTTAGCAAAATGAATAAAAAATAGAATAAGAAATGCAAAAAAGCAATTATAATTAGTTAAACTATTTAAAATGGAATAAAATTGAATATAAACAGCAAAATTTAACATGTAGTCTCAAAAACCAAAAATTAAATAAATTATAATATTTTAAAAATTAATTGAATAAAAAATAAAAAAAATCGCCTTTAAAAATGATAAAAATTACAGCCATAAACAAATTGATTATAAATATTTGAATTTGTTTAAAGACATTAATGCATGCTCATCCAAAAATAGATACCAACACTATTTCTCAGAATTTCACTTTTCTGCACATGCCAACATTTTAGTACGAAATTTCATGCACGATAAATTTTATCGTAAATTATTTATATATATTTTTTGCTTTTCAAGAAATTTATGCCTCAATACACATCATCCACAACATCCACAAGAGAATAAAATCAATCGACATATAAATAACTCTAAGAATTCTTCTTGCTGAAGTCCAGTGGGCATAACGATTTGAATAAATTAAAATCTTACGAACATAATACCATTTCAACTGCTTTGGTTTAATTGGGGTATTTCAAATCTTGAGTATAATATTATAACATGAAGCAATTAGATTGCAATAGATTAAGAAATCATGACCGAAGTTCAGCTTATTAGTATCAGTTTAAAGTTTTAAATACTTGTAAAAAAGACACATGCTTCACTAATTATAAAATGATTCATTCTCGTATCGAAAAAACGTGACTAAAATTCGGCACATCAGTATCGATTACGAGCTCGGATAAAACCCATTGCAGATAAAATCGAATTTAATAAGCACTAGAATAATAATTTATGAATAAATAAATTTAACACCTAAATCGAATAACTGATGAATGAATAGTTTCAACGACTAAATCGAATAATTGATGAATATTCAGCTTCAATAATCGATATCCAGCAGATAGCCAGAATAGAGAAAATAGATAACTGAACATACTATCAGGTAAATTCTGTAGGAAATAATGTAACAGCGAAATTGCTGAATTTACTTTTCAGAGATATTTTAGTGTTAGTGTAGTTTTATATTTTCTAATGGGAAACATGAAAATAATCGATATTAGTTGAATTACAGCTTATTTTATTGAATTCAGATTGACAAAGAAGTAATTTAATTTTGGTTGATTAACATGCAAGATTTACTTTATCTGATAATAATTTGCAATGATTTATATATAGTATGTGGTGAATTGGATCAGTAAATTATACTGTAGTTCGTTTGGGAGAGTCCCAAAATTTGCGCGATCGTTTAGAACAAGATCATTATATCGTTACCTAATTTATTCCTTCTAATATCTTATATCCAACAGGTAAATCAACCGAAATGTTGGTACCTGTGGTCGGATGTGCTGATTTATAAAAATTTTAATGAAATAGATAAATTAACCTCAAGGTTAGTGTTGAGGTCTCAATATTTGAGATGCTCAACTTTACTGGTTCTTAAGTATATAAAAAGAATATGAATCTCTAAATGTTTATTAAATAACAAAATTTAACAATTATAAAAATTAAAAATCGGCTGGTTTCCTTTAATCAATTGCTTCTTTGATTTACTTTTAAAATGTGCGTACGATATGTTTTTGTTTTATGTTGTGTAGTGCGTGCTATCTTAGTATGTCTAGTCAATTGTGAATCGTTTTTGTCTGATTGTGGTTTTAATCTATTCTCAGGATTAACCTTCGAATAAGGGTATTTATATTATTTTATTCACTATAAAATTTAATTAATTTTTAATCCGGCCTATACTAATATTATTTAATTCAAAAAATCGCATGCACTATTTATATTAATGTTATTTATCGACATATGTTTTTCTCTCTCAACAACGAAACTTATAATTGTTTCATATTTCTAATAATACTTATTTAACCTAATTATTTTAAAATACACTCATACCTCGCTTTACGGCCTAGATACGTTCCAGGAAAGTTGGCCGCAAAGCGAAACGCTGCATAACGAGTCAAATATTTTGATACAATTCCATACACTTTCACATACCCAATTCACACTTTTTTGGCCGTATAACGAAACATTTTAGGCCGTAAATCGAAAAAGTGCCGTAATTAAAGTAGGCCGTTATAGCGAAAAGCCGTATAAAGAGCAGCCGTATAGCGAGGTATGAGTGTATTATTTATTTCTACTTATAATACTAATTATTTTTCTGTAATTAATGATTTAATTTACCCTTTTGTAAAAATATTAAATATGTAAAATAAATTTATACAAGAAAAGATATATCTCAAGCCGTATAATAGATAAAAATTGCCAGGCTTATATACAAAGTTCTATTATTATACATAAGATAAAAATAATAAAAACATATCCCAATAATCAAAATAGATAGTTAATTGTTGATAAAATGATAACACAAAGGATGATCACAAATGATAGTTTATTGTTAGTTAGATATACACAGGATACATTTGGTTGCTTTTGAATGAATATTGTCTGGATTGTTTTGAATTGCTGAATGATCCAATCTATTGCCTTTCTTTGGCATTTACATTAATTCGATACTTCCTAGGCCTCATCTTGTAATATTTATTGAGGATGAATGTGGTGATGGGCCTACCTTCACCATCCAACATTAGTATCTAGTTAAAAATTTTCTTCAATTAGCAAATCAAAAAAATTCTCTCAGAGGTAATAGCTTTAATAAAATTTTGCTTAACAACTGATGGGAATTATTTTCTACTCTGTTATGCTGAAGTGATCATAGCTGGTGTTATTTCTAAATTGTCAATTGCTTATAATAAATAACGATTTACTGCTGTAGATTGTTTCCTTTTGTCTGGAAAGAAATTATTGTCATTGGAAGGACTGGAGGTAACTGCAGTTGCAGCTAACAACATTAAATTTTCGTGGGAATTAGTTCGAGATAGACGAGTGATATTTTCATTATTTGGATAATTATTATTGGGATCTGATTGGATGAATAATGGAGTATTTGGAGATATTGCATTTCTTTGATTAAAATATCTACAAGTGTCCTCACTGTTGTGACAATGTATCTTCATTATCTTTTATTTCCATTTCATTTTTATCATTAGCCAATTCGTTTGAATTTTTATGGATAAAATCTAATAATTTAACTTTTTCGTGTGCTGCTTTATTTCCATCACAAGCCTTTTTGCCTGGAGAAGTTTCTTTAATAATGAAGCAGACGCACAATGATGCCAATAATAATATAATAACAATTGCCATTAAGCTTAGACCGATAATTAATGGATTTATTTTATCATTGGTTTTTTGTAAATGTTGCATCGGCGCACAATTGCAAAATCCAATTCCGAATAGAAGTAGATAAAATGTCTGTCAGATCATTGTAACAGTTAATACAGTTGTTAATAAAATTTTGTAAAAATCTTGAAGATTTAATCTAAAAGAATTAAACATAGATTACTCAAATATATATAAAGAAAGTTAATTAATTAATAAATTAATTACACATTAAATATTTAATTTTTTTTCAAAAAAAAAACAATCCCTGGAAAATCACTACAATTACTTTCTCATATATCTTATCCCCTTAGGGCTACCATTTTTGCAACCCAACCCCAAAAAAAAATTTCAGATGTCCAGAAGCTTTGCTCTAGAAATCATTCTTGTGAAAGGAAACTGTTAGTATTCATGATGCGACTTATAAAAGCATGATGAAATGCGTTGTAGATATTCGTAAAGATTGATATAGCCAAACAGTCTTATCAAGTGATTTGACAATGTATCCTGGAATTGCTGATTGTATGTTAAAAAAACATTACCTTTGGTTCAATCAGCATCCATGAGAATTAAACACCAACTTTGTTAATTCAACGGTTGCCAAGTGGTAGGGAAACATTGCATTCTGGATTACGCTGGAAAACGTACAAAAGGTTAACTGTAGCCCACCATAAATATTCGCCAATTATACATAAATTATAGCAGTATCTAAAAATAAAGTCTTGGAGTCTCATTAATTAATTAATTGGTAATTAATTTTTGTGTTACTTTTGTTAATAATAATAATAATAATAATAAAAATATTATTATTATTATTATTATTATTATTATTATTATTATTATTATTATTATTATTATTATTAATATTATTATTATTATTATTATTATTATTATTATTATTAATTTACCGTTCCTCCAAATAAATACATATATACAAAACTATCATCTTTAATAAAATGTACTTCTTTTAAAAATAAAGTGTAAATGATTAATTGTAAACATTTATAAGTGTTTTGTTAAAGAGCATAAAATTTCAAATTCATCCTTTTCATGTTCAAGCCCTCCATAAGGGAAATATGCACATCCTTGTTGAGGTTGAAACTTTCCAACAACAGTCTCTCCTTCAATTATACTTTTCACAATGTAGAGAATCTGACCATTATCCGTTCCACCAATAATTGCATTATTTGGGACATCCAAATCTTCAGACCATTTCCATTCATATCCAGTTGTTGGTAAAATGCTTGTTTCAACCAATACCTGGTCAAATAATTCTTATCATCATCAAATTAATAAAGAAAACCGAAACAAAACTTGATAATGAGACTTTGTAATTTCTTCACCACCATAACAAACGAAAACATGACTGTGACCAGTTACCAATTTCCCAGGAATGTATTCTCCATTATGCTTAGCCCTTGCCACGAAACAAGAGCCATCTGCTTTGACAGCATGCAAAGGAATCAAACCGTCCTGGGCTTCTTGCCACGACACAGAAATCTCCACACCTTTTCCAAATTGAGAAACAACTTTGCTCATTTTCCCCTTATTAATAAAAAAACACGTAGACAGTTCGTATATATACACATATATAAGTGCACTAAGTGCTTTTTAAGTGTTTCTCAGTGGAAAATCGATAATTACGAATTAATTTTTATAAAAGGAATAATTTCCCGCTTTTACTGACTATGGAAATGGAGAGAAATTTGTTTTTAATTGTGACTATTTATAAATTGAGTCAGTAAATATTTTCAACAACATAATTAGGTTAATAACTGCTCAAAATTAGATACATTAAAACAAAATGAAAATAAATTTTATTTGCATTTATTTTACTTATTTAAGGTGTCTCAACCTTTCTAGCGCTGTGACTCTTTCGTAACATTTGCCAAGTTGCGCCGACCCCAACGATAAAATTAGTCAGATTGATCCTCCTTCGCTGCACTTTCGCAGCAAGCAAAATATCATTTCACTTTACGTCATTTTCATAAAATTTGAAGTTGCAAAGATTGAAATGGCTAAAGTTATCAAACTATATAAGCTCCTCTCTTCGTAGTATTGTACGTCAATGCAACCTAGGCAGAGTTGTAGTAGTATAGCATAAATTCAACGTAAATTTATTCTTAACTAAGTACAGAAATAAATTAAATATGGAGTTTCGATTGGATTTAAGATTAAAATTGACCAATTACCAACCCAATATAGCGAACCTTGCAAAAAACACCAGCTATACCCATCTCATTGATTAAGAAGCAATAAATCTGTAGTTACTTTACTTATTATTTTCACTTATTTATAATGAGCAATATTTAATCGAGCATTTATTATATTAAAATGAGCATTAATTTTTTAAATCAGAATTAAAGAAATTTAGCATTAATTATATTGAATGATCATTATTTATATTTTATGGACATTAAGTGTATTAATGTACATTTATTTTTGTTATGCGTGCATTATTAATTTGTAATTAGCAGTATTTCAAATTGAAAGCTTTAAATGACTCAATTAGAACGCGTAGCACACTATTCAATTTAGAATTTGAATAGAATTTGAAAAATCTGTTGAATTTTATGCTATGAAAACGCCTTAAAACCAGCATTCAGAAAATCTATCAAAATTCATGATGATTTGATTGCCAACCATAAGAGTAAAGATTCTATTTGTTTAGATTGACCAAGCTACATAGGTCAAACTGAGCTAGATCTATCTAAACTGCGGATGTTCCATTTACTTTTATGGGCACATTGATAAGAATACAAGTTTCTATAACGGAGTATCATGTCTAATATTATACCCTCCTGTCTATTTTTTAAGTGCAATGAATGTAAGTAAATCTTTTTACAATGTATCTCATCCTCTTTTTATAAAGTTATGTAATACTGATGTAATTATTTTTAATTCTTAGTTAAAAAAGAAGATCCAAAATGACGTCAAGTTTAAAAGACGTTGAACCAAAGACGAGAAAGTAACAGAAGAACTGAGAAGTTTTCAACACAGATAAACAATAAACTAATTTTTAGTGGAATTTGAAACTAAGCCAATGTGCTTGATATGCAATTATTCTGTTTCTGTCTTGAAAAAGTATAACATTACAAGTATGGCATTACAAGACTAAACATGCAAATAAGTTTGATAAGTATGAAGGGCAACTTTGACTGACCAAATGAATTAAAAAGAAATCTTTCTGCACAGCGTCGGATATTTCATAGAGCGGCTCAAGAGTCAAAATGCTATGTAAAAGCTAGTAGCCATGATACTAGCAAAGATTCGAAGCCATATTCAGATGGTGAAATGGTTAAGGAATGTTTGGAGAGTATCGTTGAAATTCTGTGTTCAGAAAAGAAGACGGATTTCTTAAAAATAAGCCTTTCTTGTCACTATTACTAAGCGTGTTGATGACATTGGAAAATATATTGAAGATAATATGAAAAGTCGAGCATCCAAGATCATATTCTATGCTCTAGCATTGGATGAAAGCACAGACCTAACATATACTGCCTAATTGGCGATTTTTATCAGGGGTTTTGATGCCCATTTTAACAAAATAGAAGAATTGGCGTCACTGAATTCACTCAACACGTTGAAGACCGCATTGCAAAATCGTATTTCTCACATATGGACCGGCATTTTATTATTGTTAATTACGTATATTATTTTTTCAATATTTTTTTAGTGTACAATAAATTGAGGTAGACATTATTTAGCTCCTAGATTTATTTCAATTAAAGTGGTCACCCGGTTCCAATGTTTATATTATTTTAATTTTAGACATCCGTAAAAAAATATTTTACACCATTACAAGTTAAAAATGCTAAATGATTACTGATGCATTTGTAAACAGTTTCTGTGTATGACGGAGTCTCCAGAGGCGAATATGATTTTTCATACGCCATGTTTACAAGTTTGCAAATATATTTTCTGTGATTTAACTAATTTGCAAGTGATGTGATCTCCAGTGTACCGGGGAAAGTATGCAATAGAGTTGAATTAGCAATATTGTATACTTACCTGGCACGAAGAGAAATCTTCGCGTCTCCTGCATAGTACTGATGAGAGCCAAAAGCTCGAAACTAGTCTACTATTGGGATTTGCACTGGGTATCACAAAGCTTGTAATGTTTATATATCAACAAAAAACATGATATTGGAAAGTAAATTTATTTGAACAAATTAGTTTCCATCATAATTTTCACGAATTCCTCTTCAGAAACAACCCCATCACCGTTGATATCAGCCAATGTGATCATGCTCTGCAATTGATGCTCCGATAGGGGTACATTGAGTTGTGTGGATAAAGTTTTGAGATTCTCCAGGTTAATGTAACCGGTGTCATCTGAGATTATTATTTGCTATTATTTCATCAATGCTAATTATTTTATTACGTAAGTCGAAATATTTGAACCCTTGCATTATTTCCTCAAATGTATCTCGAGATTCTTTTTGATTGTTGATTACGCAATTTAGAAATCCATTGAAATTAATGATTCTAAATTTTTATTAAATTCTATTGATAATTGTTTTAATTATATCATTATCATTTTTAAAATAGTATCGAAAATAAATAAAATTACTATTAATTTAATTAAATCTATAAAGTTTTTGTAAAATAAAACAAATATATAATAATAAATAAATTTTAAAAAATAACAATTGAGAAAATCAATCAAAATAATGATTAATATTAATAAATTAATTGATAATAAATAAAAATAAATAATCAAATTAAAATAATCAATAGTATTTTGAAATAATTATTTTAGAAATAATTAAAATTTCTAATAATTTTATTAAATTTATAAAAAAATTACAATTCGAATTGTTTATGTTTTGTTTGTTTGAAAGCTGAATGTTGATGGAAGGTTTATTGGGCTTTTGGGAAATGTTTTTTCTTAAGTAGGTTTAATACACGCGTTTGCAGTGAACAAACGCATCTATAATATGGGCCGGTGTGCACAACCAATCACAGATGCCTCATTACAGTATATCATAATTACCAAATATTTCTGATGAAATAGTTAATTTATGTTTCACTATTTTAGCCATTTTAGAAATGGCTTTCAAGTAACTTTTTTTTATTTAAAGTAAATTTTAAGACTTGAATTTCGCTCCATATGGATATGAGATCATCATTCAAGCTTTTAAATATTACTTTTTTTCAACATTTTTTATAATAAATTTATAATTAAATTTCAGGATATTTTTAAAAATTTTTATGAAATTTTATGAAGTTATTTGGAATTATTTCGATATAATGTAAGTGTTGTGTATGTTGAGATCTGTGTTCGTCTAAAATATTATTTGATACAAACTTTTCTAGTTGTCTATTTAAGAGAAAAAGTGACCTGCAGTTTCCGAATGTTTTTTGTATAGTGCTTAGAGCAGTGTCTGATAACCTTTTTCATTATCCAATGTAGAATGTAGATAATATAAAGACTTGTAAGGTATATATTGGTTTAGCAGTCAGTGCATGAGGACCATCCGTGAATCTTACTGTAGTATCTAGGAACTATATCTGACATTCAAAGTTTGATACTTCGAAAGTGAGTTGTATATTGAGTTTGTGATGATAAGATATTATAAAAATGTCTTCGATGAATTTTTTTCAGTAGAGGAATACCAAATGTAATACCAAACTTTCGATTTTATAAAGATCATATAGAAAATGGTCAAAATGTGTGAAAGATTATTGCTATTACTAATCCGTGAATTTATTTGAATTGTTTTTTATTATTTAATTTAGTGTCTGAATTTCTTGCAAATTTGAGAAGCCCTTTCAAATTTTGTTCATAAATTACTAAGGAGAAATGTCTTATATTTTTTAATAAGACCTTACAACTAAAACCATAAAAATATCCCTTAAACCCTGATAAAGTTTGAAATAAAGACTCATCTGAATCTTGAAATGTTCTTTAACATTGTTTAAAAATATAATTTTTTCTTTGTAAATTATTAAATGGACTCTTCACAATATTATCGATTTTTCACAATTAATCGATAATAATCAAAAATAATTTGTCTTTGACAAAAAAAGTTATTTTAAATTCTTCAATTTGCAAATATAATTGGTACTTCCGTTTTATCCTACCCCCAAAAATTAAATTAAAAAAGAACACATAATTATTATATTTATTTTCTAAATCACAGTTACTAACTCAGCAAATGTTTGTAAAGAGTTTGTAAATGGTCATCCAGATGGCCAGAAAACCACAATCGGCACTGTTGCTTAGAACACGTTTGCGCCACATAAACTCACATAATCACATAAATCACAGATAGCCTTAATAAATTCATGTTCAACAATGTTCAATAACGTCATCAATAATGTATTCTCTCATTTTTTATATTGTTATTTTAATTGTATTTTATAATTTAATTTTTGGGGGTAAGAAAACACGGGAGTACCATATAATTTTTTAATTTTGATGAGGATACCTAAATAATTAAAAAAATAATAACTGAAATACGTAAAATAATTTGGGAAGGGTGGATAAAAGTAAATGGAATTTTGTTCCAGAATTCTCAGGAGTAGGAGAAAGAGAAAAATATTTAAAATTTAAAAGATAATAAAATTCTAATTTATTATATAAATGACTAATCTCAACTTTAGTAAATTTTATTCAATATATAAAATTAACTTGTTAACACTTTCGCTGTCAACTGCGAGATAACTCGTATATATTTAATTTATTACGTTAACTTGTAAAACGATTATTATTTTTATAGTCATGTATCAGACTGATAGTTGAAAATTTATGCTAACTTGTAATGTTTGGCTTATCAGAAGAGTTTGAAAAACGAATGTGGCTACTTAACACGTTCTCTGCCAACTACGAGATATCTCAATGGAAATATGTTAATTGAGAAAATATAAAAATAATATATTAAGATAATAACAGTGTTGCCACCTTTGGAAAATTTTTGACCCGGACAGTTGAGTGAAAATTTTTTTGGAACACGAAAATAAGTTTTTATTATCACAATTAAATAACATACAAAATGGATTGCTTCTTAAAACACAGGAAAATTTTTGTAAAGCCACTGAAAATTTTATTTTTTATATTTAAAACTGTATTTTATAAATTGCACCGTGCTGCTTCTAAAAGCTTTTTATTTCCTACTGCTATCGATCGTATAAAACTTTCTCTACAGCTAATAACTAATTAAATTTAATTACTAAACCATAAACCACAGATAATAATTAACACCGGTGTCCTATCTATGAAACCAAATAATAAAATTTTATATAGTTTGTACCAACCGAAAGGAAAACAAGACGCGCTGTATAGAACAAAATCAAGAAGAAGATTTAAAATATCTTGTGACAAATAAATTATTGAGTTGACAACAAATCGAAGTGGCAGTCCAAATCAGATACAACCCGGACATTTTTAGGTTTAGCCTGGATTTTATCATAATATACTATTAAAAAATAATTATTTTCAAAAAACAACCTCTAAACACGATTCGGCTTGCAGTTAAAAATATGAAATTGTGTGTGGCAGCGAATATGTTAATTAATATTTTATTTCAAAATGTATATATAATTGTATCAATTTGATGAAAGTCTGCTTTCTCTGAAGATACTTCATTACAATATTCGAAACATCAACAGGCCACCGTCTCGCTTCTATCTTGGATTTATTATGATATCAATTGCAATTTTCCTTTTCTTGATATACTTATGCGCAATCAATATTCAAAGTTCTATTAATGAAAATATCAGCTCGCATTACAAATCCTTAAACGAACGTCAGATAACCCTGATTAGAGCTAACCGAAATATAATTGGACCATTGATCTTGAATGACAAATCAATTGCTTATGGTATATTAACCTCTAAACGGTTTAACCCGTATATATACGGGCAAACTGAATATGGATTTTTGGATTATACCGGGTATTATATATACGGGTAGGCTTCATATTAAATTTAAATGGAATTCTGCGCTTCTGTTTCGTTATAGATTATCCCGTATGGATTTGTACGCTGTCTGTACAAGCCCAGTATAAAAGATGAACCATATAAGATTTTGATGAAATTTTGTTATGGATAACATCCTTATAACTTAGTCTTTCATTATTGACAATAAAAATGATTACGATCTTTTTTGAAACGTTTTTCCCGGAGAAATGGCACCGTTAAGAGGTTAACTTCAGTCGGATTCCGGATTTTCTATGAATATATTTTAAATATTGGTCTTATATTCCTACAGAGCGAGCGCTATCTGTGAGCGATGTTAGAAAAGCTGTAAAATGTAAATATGGACTAAAAATTTTAAATTAACATTTTAATTTGTTTATTTGTTTTAATTTACAAAATTTAATTTAAAATATTTTTTCTTAATTTATTATTAGAATTTTTAATTATTGTAATTTTAATCAAACAAAATCGTTAATTTCAAATAAATTTTTGAATTAAATATTTGATTTAAAAATTAATTTAATTAAAAACCAATTTAAGTTAATTAATTTAATTAAAAATAAATTTAAGTTAATTAATTTAATTAAAAATTAATTTAAGTTAATTAATTTAATTGAAAATTAATTTATCATTCAATTTAAACATAAATGAATTTCATTGGGTCGCCGTAACCAATTAAATTATTCAATAATGCAGAATTTGACATGTAATTGTGAATTAAATTTAACTTGATTCCATTCGTGGATAATTCCATCAATTCCTCGACTTGAACTGCGGAGAATTTAAATCCCAAAGCTCTGAGACTCATTCGCAATTCAGGGATAGAAAGGAATCTGAAATAATCCGTTACTAATTTATGACAATTTCATGATTCAGTTCTACCCGTCATTATTTGAATCGAAAACATCGAAAACCGTTTTCAAATCTTTGATTTCTTCGGGAGTTAATTCTTTCAAAGCTTTCGAACTTATCATCATATTATACACTTCTTTCTCACCAACTTGATGTGTTGTAAGAAGTTTTAGTAACTGTTTAAATTAATTTATATTTAAAGGCAAATTATTTAGATAGTATTTATTAACATTTTCTCCAGGAAGTGGTACATAAATAGGTTTTGGATCTTTTATTAAATAACCTTCAGATAAAACTGTCTTTGCAGAAGATTTGGTTTTAGTAGATTTTTTACCCATTCTTTTACTACCCTTTTTTCGGCATTTTATTCAAATTATCAATAAACTATAAATTTAATATGAATAGTTATCAATTTAATTCAAAATATTACATATGGCGTTGCTAGTAAGAGCTAATATTTAAACAATACGTAATAAAAATGATTTATCCAATTGGAATAAAATATGGAATAAATTGATAACAGATAAAACACCTGAATTTATTATCTAATATATTATATATTTAATATATAAATATTTAATTTAATTTATATTTAACATTATTGAATTTTAGAAAAATTTAGTAAAATGAAGTTTTAAGTGATCAAATTCAATTAAAGTAAGTCAAAGAAAGTTATTTCAAAATAATTTGTAATTTAGTTGATTATGTTAGACTAGAACCGAAAAATTGAGAACTTGTTTATAAAGGTAAGAAATACATACCATGAAAATCGCACTAAGTCAAATCAAAATCTATGACTATACATCAATTAATACAAAGTAAAGTACCAATATCATGAGGATAAATAAACACGTATAATAGAAATGATAAATGCAAAGAAATTACAATCACCAACATAGTTAAGGGAGAAACAGCGCATGAGAAATTTCGCTCAACTCCAAAAGTAAAGAGCGAATTAACAATATAAAAAATTAAGAATTATTATTAGTCGTATTTGCATACGAAAAATCATAATCAAATTAATTAGGAATATTATGGCTCGTATTTACATACAAAGAAGCCATGACAAATAGTGCAGAATTTAAGAAAAAAAATAAGAAACATTATTAAAAATAATTAAATTATAATTATAAAAAATCATATAGAAATCGCTATAGAAAAACGAAATAAATGGAAAATAAAATGAACAAATAAAATAAACAAATTCATTCAAATTAAATTAAATAAATAATGCAGCACACGAGTAGATGTTTATTAGATACGTGTGTATTTCACAGAGTGGCAGAATATGTGTGGGCGAACATTACAAATTTATATAAATACCGACCAAAATTTCATTATTTGAATTGGTTAAAAAATAGTTTAAGCTCTAACAAATTTTATGCTCTCATATTTCGATACTATCTGAATTTTATGTTTGTGCTAGTGGAACAGTAATTTATATTTGTGTAATTTATACATCAATAAATTTTTTTTCTTTTTAACATGCTTTCTATATATTCTATTCTTTTTGAGACAGCCCATAGAGTACCAGGCCGATGGCTAGTCACCATTTAGATAATGGGACACCTCTTGTTTTCTTGTAACCGTGTGCCATGAGGGTTACTCTGACAACCTTAAAGTGATCGGTGTGAAAGTAAACCAAACGAGCATGCACTAATAGTATAGTAGTAGAGTGTGACTGGAGTTATTGCCGAGAGTTAGGTAGTTTCAAAATATTGCGCCGAAATTTAAACATTATGTTGGGAAATAACTAGAAAATAACTTAATTGTTTGTATATAATGATAACACCACGCGGGAGAAATGCCAAAACTTAAAAATAAACCATGAAAGTCAACGAGAATCAACAAAAATTTGGTTAGCTGAAGACGAATGAACTATTATCTAAATTTAAGCGAAGTCGATAGAGAATCTTAAATGTTAAAAGTCACAAGTCATAACCTCACAAGGAACCACCAACACATTTAACAATGAAGTAGGGAACGAAATGTTAGAACGAAATACTCAGAGATTATCAGTAAGAATTTACATTGAATTGAATAAATATTAATTTGTTTAAATGTTGATCCTTCGAAATATTGTAATTTTACTATTTTGCACTTATTGTAATGATATTTAGAAGTGAATAAACCATTTTGTTTTCTACCAAGTTGTTCAGTTATGGACGGGAATGGGGCGACAACTGATATTTCAATGAATAGTTAGCGATAACAAATCTTGAATTATGGGTAAGTATCTATGAATTTTCTGAGGTTAGATTACGGCTGAAGTTGTGAATCAGTGATAAGGGAATATAGGAGAATTCATGTACGAATGCTGGCAGTGCAGAATGATGGCATTTCTAAACGGATCGGATAATAATTTTCCCTTAGATTTTAGTTTTTTTCTAATATGGTTTAATCTTATTCAAATATAATATGAATTTAAGCGATTAGGTTTATGATTTTTCCCCTCTAAATAATATTATTTGTATATGCACCACAAGAAAGAAATGACCAAAAATATTATTCCTCAACTGGCTCTCTCACACAAAGATCGAAGGTTAGAACGGAGTAATAGTGAGGCACTTCAAATAATTAAATACCTCAGGAGCACATGTATTCAGAGTTGACGATTGGAGAAGGGTTGACAGTCGGATCAGCAAAGATAACATCGTCAAGTAACGGAACGAGGAGAGAGGGAGTTTCAAGGATCGATCTCAGTAATGGACAGAAGGAGGAAAGATACCAGTAATACAGTAGTATGATATGAAATGATGATGATTTTTTAGATTTACACCTTTCAATAAATAATTTCTAAAACTTTTCTTATGTTCATGTTCGTTCCATATTTATTAGTCTAGTTAGGTACGACGAAATTGCCAAAATGAGAGGTTGGAGATGAAGAGATGCGGAATGGAGAAGAAGAAGTTAAAAGAGAGTATAAGAAGCATCGTTTTAGGTCTCAGTACTCCCGTTGATTCTGATTAAGGAAATTTTCAAACAATCATCATCACCTTTTTGAATTTAAAATAAAAAATAAAATATTTAAACAGTTAATTCTTAGTATGAAGTGATGATTTCTTGGTAGCGCAATTAATTAAATTTGAAACAATTAAATGATAATTTAAGCCTTTTGCTTAAACCAATGAGAAATACGAAAAAGGAAAAAAAGAGGAGATCAAAAAGCATTTTGAAAATAGAAGAAACCAAATGGCTGGAAATTGAAAAGAGTTATCTTATAGTCGAAAAGTTTTTCATTTGTATTAAATATATTATTTGTAGCAAAAAGCTTAAATTATCATTTAATTGTTTAACATTTAATTCTTACATTGTTCATTTCTGAGTCGACTCGATGCATAATTCATTTGATAAAACTATTTATTGGCAGTGTAGTTCATGTCTAGCTTCATAGATGAATGATCTTGCGAGTTTTAGCTAAGCAGTAAAATAAGGAGTAAAAGGTTGTGAAAAATATGATAACTTGAATTGTTTTTGGCTTCAAGACGAAATTTAGACATTGAATAATGAACTCATGTTGTTTCGAGAATATTATTACTATTTATTTACTATAACATACAAAATATTTATTACTTATCTTTTATTATTTTTATTTTCTATCAGTATAAATGACAGTATCAATGTCATTTACACTGAAAAAGTTTGTTTTTTAATCTATTCATTACAGTGGACTCCATGGAGATGTTTAGACAAGACGTCGCGCGTTATATGGTTAAAGAAAGACCCGAGCAGAAAGAAAGACCCGAGTTATTAGTCCAGCGACAATCAAAAATCTTTTTTTATGATGACTTTGAAGAAATTGAATTTAAAGACAAAAGAGCTGGTTTGTCAATATTTCAATACAAAAATATTAAATATATTTGAAAGATGTCACCATTTAGGAGAGCAAGTAGAGTTCGAATTTCTCCAGGATTTTAATAAATGTATTTTTAATAAATATATATTTAGTAATTTTTTTTATTTTTTAATATTAAGTTTAAAACTTTGTTTGATAGGATAAATGAATGTGTGTAAAATTTCTTTAATATATTGTGTTAAATAATGTTTAGCTTGTCAACTTGATAATTTCAATGAAGCCATCTTGTAGAGAATTAAATTCTGTTTATACATTGTTTTGTGATTTATACTATACAGTCATATTACGGTTAATGTTGCACAAATTTTCTTTAATTATGTAAATTTTCGTCCCTAAAAATTGATAGAATAGCAGTAATTTTTGATACCAGGATATTTGATTACTTCGTATAACATTATTTCAGTTAATAACATCGCGTCACCAACGTTAATTGGAATATGATGACTGTACCATAATTCATGATAAAACGCATCCGCGTTCGCCGGAATTTATCCAGGGGTGGGGTGTAAAAATATTTTTTTACCAAGTAGACAATTTTTCTAGTGGGAAGAGAGTTGAAAAAAATGCATTTCTATAATAAATATTTGGGCATTATACAACTTTTTTTCATTAATTTACAAATTAGAACACTTTTTTTAAAACCAGAACGTCAATTAATATTGAAAGTATTTATACAAATAAGATGATTTGAAATCATTGATTTCCAGATATAATTAATAACATTAAAAAATACAGGAAGCCTCTTTAAATTAAATTTTTTTATAAATTTTTTTTGTCTTGGGTTTTTCCAACATTGTTTAAGCGCATCTATTAAAATGTGTTTCAATTAATCGAAAAATAGAATGTTTGAGGGAATCCAAGGGGCGGCAAGTGACTCCACCCCCTACGAACGCTCATGATTAAACGTACCGCAATTTATGAGATTTGGTGTATAATAAAATCTCCAGCATTGCAAACATTAAATGATGCCCCTGACAGTTAAAACATAAAATATCAAAATTAAAATATCATACAAATATTTTAAGTTTTTTTCACATTTATTGACTTTGTTTATTTTTATATTTGCTAAGTTTACTCAAATCTATTACAAATTTTGTTGTTTCATATCTTAGTTGATTTTCAAGTTTTTATTCAAAATTTATTATTGAAAAAATCGCCTTACACAAATGTGTTGCCTTGAATGGATTGATGACTTTTTAACGGAATTTTGAAAATCTTTAGGGTGATAAATAAAATCCCTTTTTCATTTATTTTTATTTCTGTTATTTATAATTTTTTATGAATCTTTTCTGAAACTCGTCATTCGCCGCAGCACAATTTCCTTCACATTGAAGGTTAAACATTTATGTTATAGGTGATATATAAAACATAACTTTAACAGCAATGATTAATCTGTGCTGTCTAATCATTTTTTCATAACCTTCGAAATAAAATGTTGCAAATGAGCGGGTGAATAGCTATTTTTCATATAATTTATATCTGATTCATAATTTCCAAACAGATCGCCAGTCATAAAAAGTGCTTATGTAGTTACTCATTGAAGCGTGACGAGTGCATAATTGAATGAGAATGAATCATTTCTTGTTGATTAATATAAATAGTTCACTAGTTTTCTATATGATTATTTATTAAAATGAGTCAGGTTAAAAGTTCTGGAGGTAAAGGTGTAGAAATATGTCTTTCGTGGCAAAATGCATCAAATGGACAGATTCCTGAAAATTCTCTGAGTGTGGGTGATTCTTACATTGCTAGAGGATTGCATAATGGAGAATACATTCCCGGGAAAGTCGTGGCTGGTCAAGATTGTGCTTACATCTGTTACGGAGGAAAAGAAATTACGGTTTCACATTATCAAGTAGCATCAAAAATGAATAAATTAATAAAAATAATTTTATTAAATAGGTTTTAGTAAATACACAAATTCTTGGAGATGTGGGTTATCAGTGGAAATCTTGTCATGGATCAGAAGTTCCAAATGGAGCCATTATAGGAGGCACAGACGGCGGGAAGCCTCTTTACGTTGGAAGAGCCAGAGTAGATGGTAAAATGTTGGCTGGAAAATGCCTACCTGAGTATGCATGTACTTACATACCTTACGGCTGTATAGAACATAGCAAATCGGATTCTGAAATTTTATGTTTCTCAAAGAGAAGCATTTGATAAAAATACACTTATCAAAATTGTCTTATGATTTTAAAGTAGCCAAACATTATTTCTACATCAGAATTTATTCTGTACTTTCTGTGTCATCACAGACAGCATGACGAGAGTATACCACTTTGGTAGCCTATGATCCTATTATTCTATAGCTTGAGATTTGGATGACGGTCTTTGGGTATGATGCTATGAATTCTTATAAGGATTTCCATCGAACAGTGAACTTCCTGATTTATACTAAGAAATAAATCACTTCTTTGCCAAGTGCGCCACGACAGTCCTGAACTCCACTGTCCTATCAACCCATTTTCATTTCAGTACTCTTTCCATGAATTCTTATATCAACAATCAAGTCTATAGTAATTTCTACAATAATACTGCCATCTGTTTTTATCCTTTATTTCGCTAAGATCATTGAAACGTTTTTCAATAATAAATTTCTATTTTGAGTTCTCATATATCTCGAAAGTTCACTGATATGTCCATTTCAAGACTTATAAGGGTTTTATCAAAGTACAATTGATAATATTCTGTGTCTTAAATTCCAGAAAATATTCACTTCTTATTGTAATGAGTTTAATATGAATGAAATCGTTTTAAATATATAGAGAAAGGTTTGGAACACTCTTTTATATTGCATTCTAAGTATTAGCTACCATGAATTTTGTATAAATAACGTCAATAAAATAACAATTTTCCAATAATTTATTTTACTAGCACAATATATTTATGAAGTCTTTTCAGTGTCGAATATTGATATTTTCAAAAGGTCAGGTTTCATTCCTCTTACATTTCATTTGCACTAACAAACTAAATTTTGTTATTTTAAATTTATAAACTTTTAACATTTTATATTATACATTTAAATGTTAATTTGAAAATACTATTTAAAAAAATATTATACATAATTAATCTTTGAAAGTTAATATTTAATTTTAAATTATAAACTTATAATAAATGTGCCTTTATGGATCATGCCAGCTAATACCTTGTAGTTTGATTTCATAATTCCATCCTTGGTTACTCGAAATGTCATGCTATTTTGACATCTAAGGAAAATGGCATCACATGTGATTGTGGAGTCATTTTTCACAGATATTTTCAACTATTTCCCTGCCAGATAATCAAAATTCAGATTTTCAACAACAAATCATTTTGCGTTATTCTACTCAATTTCTTTGTGGACAAATATATATGGACGCAAATATTTAAGGCGTAGTATATAAAGCTGTGTCGAGCGTTTGGTCTTCTATATCCATTCAGGCATGTTTCACATCATTTGCAATGAATAACGGACTGGATAATCTGCTGTTGCTTTGCCGGTATTCATAATTTCTTTCTGCGTTATAATGAAATCTGTCCCCCTTTTCAAGTAACTTCGGTGTAATTCCGGTTACATTGGTAAGATGTATTATGTCTAAATGTGGATGTTTTATTACGACATCTTCATCTATATCAATAAATTGTTGCTGCTGTATGATAAAACATTGATTGCCAGTCCTGGAATTTGACGTTCAAATTTTCTAATATTTCCTAATTTCATCGGGGAATCTGTTTCCTCATAGTTTAATTCATTCAGAAATTCCGTATATTTCCCAACACGTTTTTTATCTCCAACAATGATGCTATATTTCATATTTCCCATAACAATATACAAGTAGCAAAGCTGGTCTCTGTTATTCACATTAACAATTGCTTTCTTAACATTTAAAGCTCGAGGTGTAGGTATGTAGCTATGCCCAGATAGCCTACTTACTGGTGCATATTTGGTAGCATTAAAAGACTTCGAGCATTTTATTAATAGTCCAGGTACTTCCTCACTCACTTGTTATATAGATTTTTTCGTTGAGTTTCCGAATACCCTCTTCAAGAAAATCGTCTGATAATGGTACTGCTCTATTAGAAATGGAAGTTTCTTTTGTTTCATCATCTTTGATGAATTCAACTTTAATGATAAATTGAATTTTGACATATCCCATCTCATTTAATGCTGAAATAAATCTCATCAAAATCGAATCTGGTAGAATAATTGGTTTCACATTATATTTTATTAGATTCATTGTGATGATCTGATGGGAACACTTCAAATCATATTTCACCCCGGTTCTCGTTTCACTTCTTCTACTTCTCCTATCCACTCATCATCAATTTCAAAATCAAATTCTTTTTGATCGTCAATGATTATAGCAGTAGTACTGCCATTATTAGCAGATGTACTGCCATATTTAACTTTGCTAAAAAAAGTTTTATTTGGGTAATATGTAGAGTCTCACAGTAGGTAGCTAGCCCTCTGCAGCACGATCATCCTGTACCCCGGGGGTACTGCTGCAGTATTTTTTTGTTTTTTTGTGTTAGAAGATTGAAGAACGTTAAAGACGTTGAAGTTCAAATACTACATAATAGGAACAAATAGGTACAGTATAAATATACATGTGGACAATAATGATGGTATCTATGTGATGAAAAGTATAAACATTATTATTAACAATTTGATTTATATTGATTTATTCTTGATGACATTATAATAAATTTGTATTGTTGTTATTGTGATCGTTATTATTATTATTATTATTATTATTATTATTATTATTATTATTATTATTATTATTATCATTATTATTATTATTATTATTATTATTATTATTATTATTATTATTATTATTATTATTATTATTATTATTATTATTATTATTATTATTATTATTATTATTATTATTATTATTATTATTATTATTATTATTATTATTATTATTATTATTATTATTATTATTATTATTATTATTATTATTATTATTATTATTATTATTATTATTATTATTATTATTATTATTATTTTTTTAATCAACATATGTTGATTGTTTTTGGTGCACCGTGGCACAATTTGTTTGCAATGGGTTGTTTGTTTTGTGCGAAGTTCAGAGAAAAAATCAAATCAACCAGTTGGTTGATTATTTACTAAGTGTAAGAATGCTAATTGAAAAATTAAAAATTGAAAATATTTAATTAACTAAAATAATTAAAAATATCTTAAAAAAATAAAAAAAATTTTTACACAATCCACCTACATTTCTTGATGCTTTACATATCTGAAAAAAAATACATATTTTGTATCTATCATTGTTTCTTAAACAATAAAATAAAATCTCAAATGCTATAATTTCATACAAAAATATTTTAACACATTATAATTTATTAAGTATTAATTAATATACAAGAATCGATTAGTTTTTAATTAAACTAAACCTTTGCAAATTATTGAATTGTACTTTTAAGAACAAGAAATCACCCCACAATAGCAAGCATTGATAAACAACAATTGTCAACAAAATTTTGGTATATAAGTAAACTGATTTCTCAGTCAAATCACCCAAAAAATAAGAGAAGAAGAATTGCAAATTTAGAAATTGATATATCAATATAATTTAGAGCATGCCTATTTTACATATCCGAGCTCAGGATTCACATACACAGACACACGCATATATACATATATTTATGTATTTATATACAATACAAATTGAAATATATTTGAGGTGATTGTTGATTTTATATTTTTTACTTTATTTGTAATTGTGATAATTAAATAAATTTATTGAACCAATGTGTTCTTATTTATATAGGAACCATCAAGTTGAGATTTAAGAACCTCAACATTTGGTGCCGCGAACCGGGACTAAATTTAAACAAAATTGAATAAATCAATTCAGGGGATAGGAATTGCGATCAGTGGGTATCTTAATTGGGACTATTTATATATATATATATATATATATATATATATATATATATATATATATATATATATATATATATATATATATATATATTAAAAAAAATTATTGGACACTTGTAATTAAATCATTTTTGTGATAACATTGATAATCAACCTGAAATTATATATAACTTGAGAAATTGAACAATATATAGAATGGCGAATAATAATGAGAATAATGATAACATCCGTCAACAAAATAGCGATGATGAAAATAATAATCGTAATATTTTGATAAAAACATTACCAGTAGAGCATTATAGAGGAGAGCCTGAAAAATTTGATGATTTTTTTTGATGAAATTGCCCAGTTTGCGGAAGCTTGTGGATGGACAAGAGATGAACTAAAAAGAAGAATACCATTATATTTAAAAGGGTATGCATTACAAGCATATAATAATTTGGAGTGCAAGGGTAGAAATTGGGAAGAATTAGTTGAGAATCTGAGAACTGAAATAGTAATCGAGAGAAACTTACAGAAGATAAATGTTCAAAAGTTTCGAAATAGATATCAAGGAAGTAGAGAAACAATTGGTGAATATGTTTATGATTTAACTGAATTAGCTCTAAAAGCGTTTGGTGTTGGAAAACATACTAAAAGATTAATAGAGGACCAATTATGGAATGGTATTCAAAAGAATTTATATAAATCTTTGATAATGATAGAATATGGGGATCTAAATGAGTTAGTACAAAAGGCACGAAGAATTGAAGCGATACAAAGAGATAGATTTAATTCTGCGATGGAAAGCAGTAGAAATTCAGGTTGAAAAGATAAAACTAAGTCAATTGATAAAGATGACAACATTCCTTGGGAGGAAAAAACAGTTGTATCTTAATTATGTTAAGAATAGAAGAAAGTCTAGTCCAAGTCCAAGTCGTAATTTTGATAACAGTAATAAATTTAATAGTCCAACGGATAAATCGAATAATCGAAATAATGGACTTTCAGAATTCAATGATAGAAATACATACCTGAATAATAGAGATAATTGTTATGATCGAGATAACAGGAGTCAAAGAAATTATAATAGAGAGAGTTATTTCGGAAATAATCGATATAATAAAAATAATCGTTTTAGTGATAATCAGAATAATAGGAATAATTATTTCGAATATACGCGAATAAATCGATTTAATAGAAATAGAAATGGAGATAACAGAAATGATGTTGGAGGAAGGAGATTTTCAACAGATTTTCAATAGAAATAGCGACCTAGTCCATTTAGTAATGATGGAAGAGATAGAGTTAATTTTCGAGGGGAAATAAGGTGTTTTAACTGTCAGAAATATGGTCATATGGAAAAAACAAGTAGAAATATACGAGTCAAATCTCCGAATAGAGTCCAATTTAAAAAAGAGCCTGAAATAAAACAAATAAATAGTATGGAAATTAAGGAATCGAATGATGAAATTGAGATTTTGAGAGATGAATTAAAGGAATTTAAGACAAAATATGAGAGATTGATTGAAAGAAATAAAATGAAATAATATTATATTTTTATGGGATGAGGATGGAAATGAAGATTGCTTAATGGATTATGGAATAAACTCAAGTGAAAATAATGTGATAACAGTTTCAGTAAAAAGAAACTTAGAAGTAACTTCAGATGAAGGGGTAATTAATAGGGAAATTTCAAAACCAAGGTTAAAAGAAACTCCAAAAGGAGCCATAGCAAGCATAAGGCCCACAACATTAGATGAAAAGAGATCAAAGAATAATAACGTTGCCGAGAAACTGAAAGAAATAGCTGATAAGTCGTCATTAAAAGATAAAGATGCTGATATTCTAACAGAGTTCATCAAAATCATGTACCCAAAGTTGTATATAGATGTAAAATCTCCAACATTTATTATTAGTACATATGAGAAAATTAAATTTATAGAGCCGGAGATTAGAGAATTGATGAAACAGGAAGCTGATGAAGATGAAGTTCTAGATATATTATTTACTACTGGAATTGATGAGAATCGAGTCATAACAGCAATTGCATATCTCATTTATAGATCAGAGAATATTAAAAAGACAAAGCCAATAGAACTAAATAATATAGCTGAAAGGATACCTACGAAACTGCAAAAAAATGCGATACCTTGGATACATAAAAATGGAGGGTGGAAAATCTTATGCGATAAAAATAATTTGACAGAAGTGAACACAGAGAAACAATATACTGATGGCAGAGAAATTGAAAAAAAACAATGAAAAAACAATGACAAAATCAGGGAAAATGACCACAGATCGTTAACGTGTATAATAATAATAATGATGATGTCAATATAATAGGTATGATAAAAGGATGTACAGGCATAATAGCATATGACTGTCAAAACCCAAAATGGGGACAAAATTACTCACAATTAGATATTGAAAACTGTCCAGAAGCGAATCCAATTAATTTAATTACAACCGAACCAAAATTATTTCATGTGTATCAGGAATCCGATTTTATACATACCGAAGCGAGAGAATGCATAATAAAATATTCAGAGGAGACTTTTGTGTGCCATAATGTAGCACGGACGATATTAAGACCCTCATTCACACCTGATACCATTACGATAACCCCACAGGAATGCGAAAATGCATTTCAATCAAAAAAGATAAAAATACACGATGTCGAATTAAAAGCACAGATCGGTGCACGTGTAAAACAGCGAGTTGATCTTGTCGGATGGTCTTCGCGTGGCGGATATTGTCAAGGTGGAAAATACAAGATATGGGGACATACTATAGAAAACGCTGTAGTACGACGAGAATATATAGTCGAACTTAGAAAGTTCAAAGCATCGTTCGATAGTGTGACACAGAAGATGATGATGTATTCGTTTTGTACAGCATAAGACATAAGTTGCGATACGGGAGGATCAATGTTAATATATAAAGTTGATGCATATGAATGTCCTTTAACCAAATTAAAATCATTAAAATTCATGACAATAAAAGGTAGACAATTCACAAATTCAGAATCCTAGAAAGCAAGAGACAAAAAACGAAAAACAATTGTGATTCAAGAAAAGGATACAACAACGAAATACATGACAGAACCTTCAGGAGAAGCAATGAGATTTGTTAGTAAAGGAGAAAGTGTTAAATGTGGGAAATCGATAATACAGACCAACTACAAGGGATTATATTTAAGCAAAGATGAAATAAGAGATGCAAAAACAAAAATTAATAAATACGATATTAAACTTTCATCATATTTTAACAATAAGATAGATTACGTCTATCATCATCAACTAATGCAACTAGACAGAGTCTACCAGGAAACTATCATCAATGACTGCAAACTCAATCGAGAAATCCTAAGAACAAAAATGGCATTAGCTATCATAAATCCAGACTTAATGGTCCCAATGCTCTTTTCAGAACTGAGACACATTTGCTAGAATTGTAAGGGAGGTAATACAAACATTTCAATGTAAACCAGTTAGCGTAACATTAGCTACAAACAAACAATGTACAAACGAGTTACCTGTCATGTATAAAGGAGAAAGAGTCTATCTACAACCAATCACGAGAATATTGACGGATAAAAATTATACATAAAAATAGATAGACAAATGCACAAATTTATTAAATCCCATATATCAACTAGACGACGAAACATGGATAACAATGTCAGATAAAAAGGTAGCAATAACACCTTTGAAATTGGAAATGACAGAACTAGATAAAAAACATTGAATTCTTTGAAGCTAAATGATTTTGACAGCAATGGACTATATTCAAAAGAAGCCATAGAAAGTACCAGAAAACACTTATTATTTCCAAACGAAAAAGAAAAAGTATTAACGGTCATTGCAAGTAAAATAATAAAGAATAGTCACGATGGGCAATATAACTTCGAAATATTACTATCAAAGGAACACTTCAAAAAAGTTGTCTATAAAGTATTATATAGTGTTTGGGGATACTTTGCAGTTTTAGGTAATGCATTTTCAACTATACTTGGTATTTACTATTCGATTGCACTACTGAAAATGATATGTTCATCATTAGTATCACTTAGACAACTAAGACAGATATTCGGTAATTCATTTAAGATGTTAGCATGTCTATGTCCATTTATCGCTAAATAGTTGATAACAGCAAAACATGATAAAGATATTAGAAGGATAATTAAAAGATAAAGAAGATAGATTAATAGATGGAAATGTAAACCAAGAAAATAACTACTCAAACGAACCTGGAGATAGTCAACAACCACAAGGAGGACCATACGTAATACATACGGATCAATTAAGGAACTTACAAACTGATGTTAAAGTTAATATACCAATGGAAAACTATAGCAGTAATATATTCACAAAGAAACCTAAGAGAATATATGGATTTATGGGATGGAAGAGGGAGAAGAAGCAAATAAAATAGACAAATAGACTGGAGTTGCTGTGGGTTCTCCATTAGCACCAACGATTTTCAAGCTTAGAAAAGAAAATTGCATTTTTCCAATGTATGAAACCCACTGTTTATAAACGGTATGTGGATGATATTTTTCTTATATTTGGAAATCAGAGGCATGTTGATCCGTTTATGTATTATATGAATAGTCTACATAAAAACATTGTATTCACATGTGAAATGGAGTGAAAATCATCACTTGCTTTCTTGAATCTTTTAATACAACGCAAAGAGAAACACTGTGAGATAGAGATTTATAGAAAACCAACTGATACTGGTCTCTATAGTTCATCGGAAAGTTTTTGTGAATTCAAGTATAAAAGAAATATGTTGAAGGGGTTGATTTATCGTTCATGGTCTTTGTCTTCTACTTTTGTAAATTCAGTAAAAAGTGTTGACAAATTGGTTGAATTGTTAATGAAGAACGGTTATTCAAAATCCTTTTATTAATTATGGTAAAGGAGACTGTTGACAAATTTATTGAAAATCCTAAGGATCCATGTTTGAGAAAATCTGGGTGTGATGTTGTTGAGGTGTGTGAGTCTGATGAGTTAAATAAATTAAATGGTGTGAGCAAGGATGATGAGCCTAAATTTGGGTTAGTATTGCCGTACTCAGAAGGTTTTAAGCATTATAAAGTTTCAGTAGATAGTTATGTGCACTCCAGATCCGGATTCATTTTTCCTTGAAGTAATTAATTGTAGGCTTGATGTTTTTTTACCAGCCATGATCCGTGATAATTTACTAGACACATCTAATTACGATCCTAGTCATACTTTATATAGTAGGAACCTTGATTCTGTCATTGGAAAGATCAAAGACAAGAAAAAAGGTCTTAAATATAAAGAGTAGGTTTATCTTAGGCCTAAGTGTTATAGTTTGTTAGGTGATGACGAGACTAAAGAAGCTAAAGGAGTAACATTGAAAAGTAATGACAAAAAACATCAGTCGTACCTGGATTGTTATAACACTAATCAAATTTTTTCTATACCGCAAACTAAAATAACTAACAAAAATCACCAGCTATTCACCATAAAAAATGAAAAAACTGCACTTACCAACGCAGATGATAAAATGGTTTGGGTGGGGAAAAATAAAAGTTATGCATATGGGCATTATATGGGAGGTGACTCATTTGCTGTTCAATAATTCGATTCGGATCCAACATTCTCGCAATTCAAAGAATCAGCTGAAGATATACCAGATGTTATTTAAATAAATCTTTGTTAAAATATTGGTTTTTATTGATTTTCTTTAGAATTAAATATATAATACATTTTACTAATATATGTTTATACTTTGAACATTTTTGTCTCAGTTTCCATAAATTAGTAAAAAAAAAGAGTATTAAGAATAATAGATAAGAATTAATAATTTAAATTTACACTAAAATAAATTAAATAACAAAATAAAAAAAATTAATAAAGAAATAAAATTATAATAATTAATTAATTAAATAAAAATAATGAAATAAAAGGAAATAATTAATGAAAATATTTGTTAACTTCTGATTAATCATTGAGTATTTAGGGGGGGGTACCAAAATCCGGCAGGGAGCTCACATCATACTACTTAAGTCCCTTAAGAGTATATAGGTTTTGCAGTATTAATGACGTTTATAACAGACTTTATTTCTATTTCATTCATTTATGCATCTTATTGTCACCTATAACATAAATGTTTAACCTTCAATGTAAATGAAATTGTGCTGCGGCGAATGCCGAGTTTCAGAAAAGATTCATAAAAATTTATAAATAACAGAAATAAATATAAATGAAAAGGATTTTATTTATCACCCTAAAGTCATCAATCCATTCAAGGCAACACTTTTGTGTAAGGCGCTTTTTTGATTAGCAACTTTCAATAATAAATTTTGAATAAAAACCTTGAAAATCAACTAAGATATGAAACAACAAAATTTGTAATAGATTTGAGTAAACTTAGCAAATATAAAAATAAACAAAAAGTCAATAAATGTGAAAAAAACTTAAAATATTTGTGTGATATTTTAATTTTGATATTTTATGTTTTAACTGTCAGGGGCATCATTTAATGTTTGCAATGCTGGAGATTTTATTATACACCAAATCGCATAAATTGCGGTACGTTTAATCATGAATTATGGTACAGCCATCATATTTCAATTAACGTTGGTGACGCGATGTTAACTGAAATAATATTTTCTGAGGTAATAATAATATTAATAATAATAATGACAACAATAGTAGTAATATTATAATCCACAAATAAGCCAAAAAATTATATTTTTTATTAAACATTTTTTTTCGTAAAGCATAAAACTTCAAAACTCTCTTTCTTAATTTCTTTGGAATCATATGGTATGTAAGTACATCCTTGTTCAGGCTGAAACTTACCACTCAATAGCTTACTTTCTATTGTAGCCCTTCCAATGTAAAGCGGTTTGCCTTTGTCAGATCCTCCGATAACTGCTCCCTCTGGAATAGCAGAGCATCTACCGGATTTCCATTCATAACCCAGATCTCCAATATTGTGAGTATCTACTAAAACCTATTCAAATTAAAAAGTTTAATTTAATATGAAGTCTCTTTAAATTTACCTGATAATCACGATAACCTATTTCCTTACCATCGTAACAGATGTAGGCACGATCTTCACCACGTACAACCTTTCCAGGAATAAATTCTCCATTATGAAATGCTCTTGCGACATAAGAATGGCCAGCATTTACAGATTCGTTATTTATCTGTCCATTTGATGCATTTTGCCATGACAAAGTAATCTCTACACCTTCACCTGCAATACTTTTTACTTGACTCATTTTAATAAATAATCATATAGAAAACTAGTGAACTATTTATATTAATCAACAAGAAATGATTCATTCCCATACATTTATGCACTCGTCATGCTTCAATGAGTAATTACATACGCGCTTTTTATGAATGCGGCCTGTTTGGAAATTTTGAATCAGATATAAATTATATTAAAAATAGCTATTCACCCGCTCATTTGCAATATTTTATTTCGAAGGTTATGAAAAAATGGTCAGACAGCACAGATTCATCATTGTTGTTAAAGTTGTTTATTTTAAAAATTTTTAGGTCTTAGTGTTAAGATCTTATCTTTCGGTTCACCGGTCTAAGATTGCCTGGCAAAACCTTGAGCATTCATTTGATAATATATAACTTTATGTTTTCCTGTATTAATGATGTTTATAACAGATTTGATACAGCTATTAATTCGATTGCAGAACGCCGTGCACAAATGCCAGAGCAAAATGGGAACTTTTCATTTTTGTATGACATTAAAGGATTACAAAAATTAACACGCTAAGAATTGAATGAAACTGTCAAGACTTACACATCCTACTCACTTGTGGTAACCGTTGCGACGTGGAATTTGAAATTCATTAAATTCTTAGATTTGTGTTCATTAGATTGAATATCTCCATTGATTTTCAAACCAATTCGACGACGGCTTCTCATTCTCTTTATCAGTGAATTCCGATTGATATTATCTCCGTTCAACGAGTCAATGAATCACTAAACTTCATTAATTTTATTTTCACAGCGATATGCATTTTGAAATTTTGAAAATCTTTAGGGTGATAAACAAAATCCTTTTTTCATTTATTTTTATTTATTATTTATAATTTCTTCTGAATCTTTTCTGAGACTCGTCATTCGCCGCTGCACAATTTCCTTCACATTGAAGGTTAAACATTTATGTTATAGGTGACAATGAGATGCGTATATGAATGAAATAGAAATAAAATCTGTTATAACCGTCATTAATACAGGAAAACATAAAGTTATATATTATCAAATGAATGCTCAAGGTTTTGCCAGGCAATCTTAGACCGGTGAACCGAAAGTTAAGATCTTAACACTAAGACCAAAAGGTTTTTAAAATAAACATAACTTTAACAGCAATGATGAATCTGTGCTGTCTGACCATTTTTTCATAACCTTCGAAATAAAATGTTGCAAATGAGCGGGTGAATAGCTATTTTTCATATAATTTATGTCTGATTCATAATTTCCAAATAGATCGCCAATCATAAAACGTGCTTTGATCCCTAAACTTTGATTGAATTAAACATTATTGAATTAAAAAAGTAAATATTTAGCTAGTAGTTTAGGATTATCAAAAGAAACATATACCGACAAACTATTTATAGGGTTTAAAGAACCTGAAATACTGCAACGTAATCAGCAATTGATGATCTATACAAATACTATTGAACCAATTATTGTTGGTGATACATTGGTTCCTCTCTTGAAATGTATTTGGGTTGAAAAACAAAGAAAGATGATCTAGTACAAATAATTGAAAATATTCCAATGTACTTGCCGGTATCGTCTTCATATATAAACAATATAGAAATCAATATACGAGATGATAGTGGGAAATACGTATTTGGAAAAGAAGATAAAACATACTTGACATTAAATTTTCGTAAAATAAATGAGTAATATATATTATCAAATGAATGCTCAAGGTTTTGCCAGGCAATCTTAGACCGGTGAAACCGAAAGATAAGATCTTAACACTAAGACCTAAAAATTTTTAAAATAAACAACTTTAACAACAATGATGAATCTGTGCTGTCTGATCATTTTTTCATAACCTTCGAAATAAAATATTGCAAATGAGCGGGTGAATAGCTATTTTTAATATAATTTATATCTGATTCAAAATTTCCAAACAGGAAGCCATTCATAAAAAGCACGTATGTAATTACTCATTGAAGCATGACGAGTGCATAAATCACACGCTCCTAATAATTATCGACATTTTTCACATTTATTGACTTTTTGTTTATTTTTATATTTGCTAAGTTTACTCAAATCTATTACAAATTTTGTTGTTTCATATCTTAGTTGATTCAAAATTAAATATTGAAAGTTGCTAATCTAAAAAGCGCCTTACACAAAAGTGTTGCTTTGAATGGATTGATGACTTTAGGATGATAAATAAAATCCGTTTTTCATTTATTTTTATTTCTGTTATTTATAATTTTTTATGAATCTTTTCTGAAACTCGGCATTCGCCGCAGCACAATTTCCTTCACATTGAAGGTTAAACATTTATGTTATAGGTGACAATGAGATGCGTATATGAATGAAATAGAAATAAAGTTGTTATAAACGTCATTAATACTGCAAAACCTATATACTCTTAAGGGACTTACAATGTATTATGTTTGCATTTTTATACCTTCATAATATTAGAATACATTCTTATTGATTTGCAATCCAATATCTTTTGTACATTGTTTAATTTTTATTAGAGAATATATAAGTTGAAAAATATTGTTCTTGTTGAATAAATCTTCAATTTGAATGTTAATGCATTTGAAATTCATTAAATTCTTAGATTTGTGTTCATTAGATTGAACATTTTTATTGATTTTCGAACCAATTCGACGACCGCTTCGTACTTTCTTTCTCAGTGAATATTGATATTATCTCCGTTCAACGAGTTAATGATTGAATCACTGAACTTCATTTATTTTATTTTCACAGCGATATGCATTATTATCAAAATTGGTTCATCAGAATTCGAAAGCACACCTGGACTAAAATCAGCATTATTATTAGATTTTACATAATCCATAATTCTGTATCATACAATAAACTGTCTAAGCAAATGCTCAACTGCCACAAAATAATTTTCGATATTCAACAAATTTACGTTAAGAGTAAAAAATCAAAGTTACAAAGTTACGATATGAAGATAAAATGTATCAAAAAAACAAAAAAACGAATGAAATGCACACACAGACGCCAAAATTGATCAATAAACAATCAAGCACACACGCTCAGTAAATTGAATTCAACGGCACACACAACAGATAATTGAACTAAAAATATATTATTAAATTAATTAAATTAAAATTAAAAACCATTGTTTAAATAATCCTGTCTTTTTCCAAAAAATCATCAAATTCAATATAAAAAGAAACAATGAATTATTCAACTTCGTAATCATTCGTAAGTCAAAAATCAATAAATCAAATATGCCAGAAATTCAAGAAACAGAAACCTTCGTCTTATTGGCAATGATCTCTTTGATGATGGTCAAAATCTTCAACAATCTCTGGATCAAGTGTTCGTGCTTTCGTCGGTATATTGACTATTGGAGAAGATATGACAATTATTTAGTGTAATGTTAATTTGAATAAATTCTTTATTCGAATTAATTGTATGTCTCTACATTCAGTTAACAAAAATAATAAATAAAAATGAAAGACAACGGTTTAAATAATTTTTATTATGATAATCACCAGATTCTGTCAAATTCGCCTAATCCATTCAGGTTATTATTATTTCATCATTTCCCGACAAGCCATCATCCGTCTTTTGTACCAAATTACTCAGATTTGTAATTAGAAGTGTAACGAAAGTTTTCTTAATTTTAAATTAATTTCTTTACAAAATAAATTTTCTCATCAATTTTTGACGCGAATGGTTTCAACCTTTTTTCTGTTTTCTTATTTTTTTGACTGGTGAAAAATAGGTTTTCCATTACTCATTGTCTTTGTTATATATCAACAATGACTCATACAAAATGTCCGCTGAGTCATGATACATCGGAAAAGTCACCACACAGACTAGTCATGCATTTATTCATCCATTCTGAAGCCATTGTGGTAGATGCCTCACTTATCCCTACTTACAAGTTATATAATGCATGAAAATAGGATTAGCAGTTTACACGGCATCTAGAAAAAAGGACCAAAATAAAAAGAACAATAAGGAAAAAGAAAACTGTTATATTTCTAAAAAATTAAAAAATTAAGAAATAGTCCAAAAATAAATATTCCAAAAACATAAGTATTATTGAAACAATTTTAAATTATGTAAATTTTAAATTATCCACAATAAAAACTTTTAAATTATAATATATGAATTAAACAATAATTTAATCCATATAACAAAAACTGAGTTGATTGCAAGTGAGCCTTAGGGCAGAGATTCACAGCCATAAATCCATCAGTGATTGAGGTTGACTGTGAAACCTTTAATCTACTTCCTTCATGCTTATCCGGAATTATCTTTTGTTTGTGATTAATTTATAACAAAATATTGTGTAATAGTTTTCAATGAATTTTGGCAGAGTGGATAAAAATGTAATTGAATGTCATCAAGATTTAGATTATCATAATTTTAGGACTTTGGTTCAGAGAAAATGGTAAATAAGACCTTTGAAATGGTTATAAAGTCTATAAGTTATAGACATTATTATGAATAATAATTGTATAATAATTTGTAATAAAATTTGATTGAAATCTATTTTAGAGCTTATTTAGTTATTCGAATTCAGGCTCTTGATGTAAATATTTTTACATTTGTTTTGGTAGAAGGACCACGACAAATCTACAAATATCTTTGTTTTAGATTAATTATACTTTGGATATTCTATTCTAATAAATATATTATTACTAATGATAATAATAATAATAATAATAATAATAATAATAATACTAGTAATAGTACTATTACCTTTGTCGAATAGTCCGATAACTGCTCCTTTGAGATTGCAGAGCTTCTACTTGATCACCACACATAATTCTGATTTCAAGATTGTGATTATCAACAATAGGAGCAAATGACCCATCTAGTACAGTCGCTTATGATTGGCTGAATAAATGCATGACTCATTCTATGTGCCTTGAGTCGGTGCACATTTACACTTTCGCATGAGTCGTGTGGGTCTGATGAGTAAAGATAGATTGTAAAGATAATGAGTCATTTCAAACTTTTTCTCAGTCAAAACAAAATTTTTAAAGATCGAAATGGTCTAATATTTAGGATACGTTTCTAAGTATTTTTGACATAGAATAAAAGAATTTTCAACTATAAAAAAAGTTCTTTTCAATTTCCTTTACCATTATTATTATTATTATTATTATTATTATTATTATTATTATTATTATTATTATTATTATTATTATTATTATTATTATTATGATTGTTGTAATAGATATTCCAAACAGATTCATTCATTATATGTATAAATAATGAGTTCTTGTCAATATTTTTAATTAAAATGAACCAAATCAATTTTTTATAAATTTCCACAATTGAGTACTTTTAAATGAAGAAGAAAATCAAATAATTATAAGTTTACGAGCCTTGGTATTCTATGCTGAGAAGATAACAGAAGAAAACCTTATTGATTTTTTTAATATTTTAAATCAGAAATCAATTAGAGCAAAGGAGTACCATTTGAAACTGATACTTTGTTCACTTTTCGAATCTGGCATGAACTGGTCACGCGTCATAGTGGGTTTCATGTATATGAAGCAGATTCTTTTTAAATCTGAATTTTTTTATGACAATTATTTCAAATGATCAGTCGAAGTAATTGATTTAATAATTAAGTATATCATATTAACTATTATTATTTAGAATGAAATATGTGTATGAGTCCTTTAAAATAGAAATTGGGAAAAGTTAAAAGATCATCGCAAGAAACAGAAAAATTCCCGAAAAGCAATTCTAAGAAATATTTTAAAGTTAACATTATGTGTTACAGGAGTATTGGTTACTGTATTATTGTTTCTTAAATAAATGTTTTAAATTGTTTTTATAAAATCAGTTGTTTTATTAATTGTATTGTTGTTTTTGGATTAAACACATTTATTATTATTAATTCTTTTTTTAATTATTATTATTAATAATATTACATTTTATGTATTATTTATGTATTATTTATGTATTATTTATGTATTATTTTATGTATTATTTTATGATTATTATTATTATTATTATTATTATTATTATTATTATTATTATTATTATTATTATTATTATTATTATTATTATTTTGTATTAATTTGGATAATAGTGTTGTTATTATTTATATATGTTATTAATAATATCACTATTTTATCTATATATTTATCTATACACTAACACTTGAAGAAAGAAACATGAAAATATAAAATTTAAATACAATTTTAAAAAATTCATACAAGTTTTTTGTAAAATCAACATGCGATTTTTGTTTATCATATACTAACTTAATATCATTTTATTATTTTTAATTTTATTAGTTATATTATTATCATCTTTATTTTTTTAAAATATTTAAAAATATCATCTACAATTTAAGAATAGCATTTAGTGAAAAATACAAAAAAATATTACAGACAAAATTTAGCAATTCACAGACAATTTAGTTAGAAATTCATGCTTTTCGAAGTATCATTTATTTAATATAAAGTTATTTTATTCTACAATTCATAACAAATTTGTACACAGTGTTGAGCTAGTGCCAAAAATTGAGAGCTTGTTTTAATGAGTCGGAAACACATAGCATAAAATCCGGACCAAGTTGAATTAGAATCTATGATTATATACCAAATAATACAAAGTGAAGTACACATTGAAAATAAATGAAGCACGTATAATAAAATAGAGAAACGCAAAAAGTTGCAATCACCAACAAAGTTAAGAGAGAAATAACGCATTTGAAAAATCTGCCAACTCAAAAATAAAAGACTAATAAATAAAATAAATAATTAATAATATAAAATATCAAGAATAATTATTGGTCGTATTTACATATGAAGGAGCTATGGCAACGAGTGCAGAATTTAAGTAAAAGAACATGCACTTTTGGTAAGTTTGTTTTGTATGAAATAATTTTTAATCATGAAGTAATTTTTAAGTTAATAAATTTTAACGTTCGATTTAAATTTTTTGTTTTTTTTCTTATTCGTTTCCAGTTTAAAGTTTAATTAGTACTGAGTAATTTTAATATATATTGATGAACTGAAAGTTACGCTAGTCAATGCCAAAGGAGGCTACATGTCCTCTTACCCAATGGATTAGGTGATGCTTCAGTCAACCGCCAGCTGGATTCAAGGTTTACTGGTTCAATTGCAGACACAATTTTTCTCGAGTTAGCGAATTAGTCATTTCATTCAAATTAGTGATAGGGGTGTATTTTATTTTTTTAATTCTTTAGTAAAACATGTATATTTTGAGCAACATGTTTATGAATATCGATTAACTTTGTCATTTTTGGTATATCTAAGGAACTCTATAGTGAAAAATTGTATAATAATCAGTAAATACATGGTATTTAAAATAATGTTTGGGAAAATCTTAGGTAATTTAGTAAAATATGAACATTTAGCATTTCATAGGTAATTTATTCATCTATGTGATTATGTTCATTACAATAATTATAAAATTTCATTGATAATTTTGGTAGAAATTCTTTATCATTTGTAGTAATTTTATTCAAATTTCTATCTTTGTTAGAATTCCATGCTATTTAAGGTAACGTTTGGCTGATTTATGAATATTGGTTATCTTTGTCGTTTGTTGTACCTAAGCAAATCTATAGACAATAAATGTATATATCGGCACATAAATAGCCATTTTAATCATTTTTAGCAAATCTTAGATAATTTGGTAAGAAATGGTCATTTTCATATGCAAATATGCTAGAAGTGACTGTGCTAGATGGCTTACATATCCCTATTATCAACTAAAACATATTTCAATGAACGTACAAATATGTTGTTTTTTTAAATCTATCTGATAATCACGACAGGCTGTTTCCATGATATTTTAACAGATTTATCCACAATTTTCACCAAGAACAATCTTTTCAGGAATGTATTCTCCATTTTGAACTGCTATATACAGAATTGTCACGAATATTCCCATAAACTAATTTCTACACCTTTACCTGCCAGACCTTTTACTTGACTCATTTTAATCAAATAGTTACTTTTAATTATAATCCAACTCATAAGTCAAATGTCTCGCATGTTCTTAATAACATTTAGGAGTATAAAGTAAAATATAATTATATTTATACTTGGAATTATATATTTTATTTTGTTAAAAAAATCCTTTTATAAACTTTCCGTAAATTAAAATTTTATATTGTGTATATTAAAAATTTCATCTTTATTTTAATCAAAACTTTAAACCAATGAAAATTAATTTAAATGAAGTTTAAAAAGCTTTTAAAAATCGAAACAGCCAAATTCACAGAAATTGAAATGGATTATCTAATAATCGACAAATTTTTCATTTATTACATATTTTGCATCAAATGGCTTATCTTATCTTTTACTTGTTTAACAATTATTATTAATATTATTTTGATTTATTTATTTTATCTATTGTCATTAATTTAATTATGATATTTATTTTATTAATCTTTATTAGTTATTTATTTATAATTTTTACTTTATTCAATTTTACTTTTGTGACATAATTCTAATTGTGATTCGAAATAGCATTAAAAACAGTGAAATATTTATGCGACTCTTTATATTGCCAATAAATCTTTTAATTTCATACTCAAACGTTGTAGCAGTTGCTCTAGGCCCAGGGATAGGGGCTGTTCCTTCGCATTACCCTCATTCATTGTTCAATCTTGAAATTCTTTTTGTCCCCGTTCCCACACAACAAAATCTTAATACGCTGAATCATTTAGATTTATTTTTTAATTTTTTTTAAATTTTTGTTATTTATTTGCTAAAAAGATTACAAAATATTTTGTTTGTAAAGAAATATTAAATAATTAAATTAATTAAATATTATTTATTATAAAATACACTATAAAATATTAAATAAATAAAATAAAATGGAAAAAAAATCTGTGGTGAAATTGGAAAAAAAAGTTCTTATAATATTAAATAAAAATGTTTTGATTAAGTTAGAGAAAATCAAAATGAGATAGAAATAGTTGAAACGACTGTAAAAATAAAATTTATGAATAGTTGCTCAAGGAAATATCAAAATTTTAAATACAAAAAAAACATTAGCTACCAAATGTGGCCAGCCTGACGTAATTTATATAGAAATGAATGGAGGTAAGCTTTATAGAGGTTTTATATAGTTAGGCTTATTATGCGCATTGACGTTATGAATGTTTTGTAATCACAGATAATTATTTGTCAATATTTACTTTAATACGGGCAAGACCTTTGACCTCTGATGATACAATCATTCAAATTTCAATAACAGAAGTTTAATATAAATAGTCAACTGAATTGGAAGTTTAGAGAATTATTTGATTAAAATGAGTCAAGTAAAAAGTATTGCAGGTAAAGGTATTGAAATTAGTTTGTCATGGCAAAATGCATCAAATGGACAAATTCCTAACGATTCTGTAAATGCTGGCAATTCGTATGTCGCAAGAGCATTTACATAATGGAGAATATATTCCTGGAAAGGTTGTACGTGGTGAAGGTTGTGCCTACATTTGTTACGATAGTAAGGAAATAAGTTGTCGTGATTATCAGGTAAATTTAAAGAAACTTCATATTAAATTAAACTTTTTAATTGAATAGGTTTTAGTAGATACGCATAATATTGGAGATCTGGGTTATGAATGGAAATCCAGTGGAGGCTCTGTTATTCCAAAAGGAGCAGTTATCGGAGGATCTGACAAAGGCAGGCCGCTTTACATTGGAAGGGGTACAGTAGAAGGTAAGCTATTGAGTGGTAAGTTTCAGCCTGAACATGGATGTACTTACATACCATATGATTCCAAAGAAAATCCAAAAGAGGATTTTGAAGTTTTGTGCTTTATGAAAAAATGTGTTTGAGAAAAATATAATTTTTTGGCTTATGGATATAACTATTATTGTCATTTTTGTTAATATTATTATTATTATTATTATTATTATTATTATTATTATTATTATTATTATTATTATTATTATTATTATTAAAGTATAAAATGATGATTTCTAGGTAGCAGCATTTATTATTTAAAACAATAAAGTGATAATTTAAGCCTTTTGCTGCGAATAATGTATTTATTGAAAAAATTTTCGACTATAAGATAGTCCTTGTCAATCTCATTATTAATATTATTATTAATAATAATATTATTAAAATTTTTATTAATATTATTGATATTATTATTACTAGTAGATGGATGTGTCCCATCCACAACACTACCCCACTGGAGAATATCATGGTTTTATGTAGGTCATGATAATATATAGTATTTATATATAAAACACTTAGTTTCCATGGAAATGAGCTCCAAAGTCTATAAATTTAAATGTAAGTCACATCATAATATAAAAACTTCTATATATTATGATAATCACACCAGTCTTATAATATAGAATTAAAATCGTATACTTCAACACACGACGAGACAGTCAAAAACATTAGTCCTTGTCAATTTTTTCATTGAATACATTATTTGCAGCAAAAGGCTTAAATTATCATTTTATTGTTTTAAATAATAAATGCTGCTACCAAGAAATCATCACTTTATATTATTATTATTATTATTATTATTATTATTATTATTATTATTATTATTATTATTATTATTATTATTATTATTATTATTATTATTATTATTATTATTAGTAATAATATATTTATTAGAATAGAATATTCAAAGTATAATTAATCTGAAACAAAGATATTTGTAGATTTGTCGTTGTCCTTCTACCAAAACAAATGTAAAAATATTTACATCAAGAGCCTGAATTCGAATAACTAAATAAGCTCTAAAATAGATTTCAATCAAATTTTATTACAAATTATTATACAAGTATTATTCATAATAATGTCTATAACTTATAGACTTTATAACCATTTCAAAGGTCTTCTTTACCTTTTTCTCTGAACCAAAGTCCTAAAATTATGATAATCTAAATCTTGATGACATTCAATTACATTTTTATCCACTCTGCCAAAATTCATTGAAAACTATTACACAATATTTTGTTATAAATTAATCACAAACAAAAGATAATTCCGGATAAGCATGAAGGAAGTAGATTAAAGGTTCACAGTCAACCTCAATCACTGATGGATTTATGGCTGTGAATCTCTGCCCTAAGGCTCACTTGCAATCAACTAAGTTTTGTTTCTCTTTGTTGTTCTTTTTGTTTTGATCCTTTTGTCTAGATGCTGCCACATATAGATTTACAAAATTGCCAAGACCTCAATTACATCACAAAATGGATGGAATTGTAATGACCATTACAAAAGCAGGAATGCTGATTAATGCAATGAACAAAATACATGACCTTTTGTGTTATTTAGCATTCAGATTGTCTAATTAGAATATTGCTCTGCCTAAGGACGACCGATCTTATTAAGGTCAGGAAACTGAATTTATTTTCTTCCAAGGAAAAAGGTCAACATATTATAATATTATCAGGTTATCTAGACTCAATATTCCATTGCTCTTTGTCGGATGGCAATAAGTGATGCAAATGTTATCACCGTTATTGGAGTCACCCATTTACATTGATATACATCATATAACTAATATATACATAATTATTATATTTAAGAACATTTAGAAACATAATTATAGTAAAATTTCATAAGTTCGCCAGTAATGACTTTTCCTTTGAATTGAAACCGAAACTTATTTTTACCAGACGAAATTTTGAATGGTTGATTAAAGCGAAAGTTAATTAATTGCGGGGGATACCCTTAGTTGAGGAGGAAATTGAGAGAAATAATGCAATACAGCTGGTAAATAAAAAAAAATAATTTGACGGATATAAAAATGATTTTATTATAATTTATCTGAACTTCCATTTTTATATATAATTATTTCTTTTATTCTTTTTTTATTGCAAATGTTGTAATATAAATGATTAGACTCATTAACCAAGTACTTAGGGTCAGCGCAAGCTGTAATAACTACAGACTCCGACAGTCATAAATAAGTATTTTTATAATAATTTTATAATTGTAAAACAAACTGATCTCATTAGCGTATCGCATTACGAACTCTTGACAATATCAAATTTATTGATTCAATGCAATTACAACAAATTCTCCTCATTAATCTGATTGGACAACCGAATTTATCAGTGAAAAATATTATGTGAAAAATATTATGTGAAAAATAGTATGACTTGGCATTGATTCGGATTACAAAATCTCGATAGGTTAAATTTCATAGCCTCTTTCGATCTGGCTTTAAGGTCTCGTATTTTGTCATTTACAAAGACTTAAACAATTGATATTGCTAAAACTTATCTGTTAATCTGAAATATCTAATAAATTCTATAATAAGTTTATTCATTTCTTTTTAGTTTATTCTCAATTTGCTTCTACTCTCAGTTTTCATTCAAGTTTTATCAATTTTCCTTCTTACATTTTGTTACTCGTTTTGGACATTTATGCAAGCACTGTGGAATCGAAAAGACAATTCAGTGGAGCAATAGAAATTGCCTGGAATGAGAGAAAATGCTGTTGAAGCTCAGGCTCTTGTTTATACTTGATTTTAAATTTGAGAGGTTAAGAAATAGAACAATCATCAATAGTCCGATAAATTATAAACGTATGATGGCTCTATTTAACATTAAGCTCTATTTAATTATTTTAATGATTATTTGAGGCTCCCCTACATGCGCTTAATGACACTGGCCTAACCACTAATAGTGATTGCATTGAAAATTTTGGCATTCTGATCGTGTTTTAATAATCGTGTTTTAATAGTTGTTTCATTAATCGTGCATCACTGTGCATGGTGTAGTAAACTGCCCCTTCGTCGTTCATTGTGTTTGCTCTGTATTGTAGACAAAAAATTGTGGTATCAGTTATGCTCGGTATACATAATGGAGTTGCAGCACAACTCAAGAAAGAAATCTCACATCTTACACAACACTGTGTTGCACATAGAGAGGATTTTGGTATTACTGATACACCGGTTTGCAGTGAAAAAACGCATCTATAATATGGGTTGGTGTGCACAACCAATTATACACCAAACATCGCTGAGAACCGTTTCCTATAATATAAGAAAAAAATCAATAATCTTACATTATAGAAACATACATACTTACTTTGATTTCACGCTGATTTATGGTACAGTGAAATACATCTTACACTATAGAAATCTAAAAATTGGAAGAAAAATTAAAAACTACACACAAGCAAAATATATACTAAAAAACACATACAAACTTTTGATTCATAGAAATGCACGATACGTTTCTATAATAACTTTATTTTAGACAATTTTTAGAAATAAAAAGATCGCTGAAAATTTTTTAAAATATATTTTTAATGAAATTATCAAGAGCAGATGAATTTTTTCATTGTCTTTTCTATCCAGATTTGATTTCCTGAAAGAAGCCCCTCATATTGAGCTCAGAAAATAAATTACAAAAATTAAAAAAATTATTTTATTCATTCGCGATTTTTCTCAAAATGTTTTAGAAAATACATATTTTTGGTGATTGATTTTTTTAATTATAATTAAAAATATATCTGATTCACATTTTATCGAAATAATTCCATAATACTAAAAGATAAATAACAAAATTTCTAAAAAACCCTGAAAATTAATTAAAAATAATTTATAATTATACTGTTGATTAAAAGTAATATTTAAGAACTTGAATAATGATCTCATATCTATATGGATCAAAATTCAAGTCTTAAAATTTACTTAAAATTTAACATCTTACCTGAAAGCCATTTGTAAAATGGCTAAAATAAATTTCCAAATATGATGAGAAATCATGATGAGAAATTCATTAAATTGGTGAGTGAGCAATTGGTCTACACGCCAACCACCACTATAGAGAATCTATCTCAGTGGTGTTTGGTGTAGATGCGTCACTACAGTATATCATAATTACAAAATATTTCTGATGAAATAGTTAATTTACGATTAACTTTTTTAGCCATTTTATAAATGGTTTTCAAGTAATTTTTTTTATTTAAAGTAAATTTTAAGACTTGAATTTTGATCCATATGAGATATGATATCATTATTCAAGGTCTTAAATAAGTGGAAAGAAATTAAACTGTTGTGTGAAGTTGAAACACTTATGTGTACAGTTGACACGACATTAAGCCGCTCAAGCAACAAAAAATAGAAGTTGAAAGAAATTGCTGCAGCCTTAGAACACGAGGCCATTGTATGTAGACAACTGAATGAAGTGAGATGGTTATCAAGGCATTTTGCTTTAAATGATATTGTAAGAAATTATGACAGCCTCAGTCAGTACTTCAGTGAAGAGTTGCAAACATCAAATGATCCCATTGCAAATTACTGTCACATAAAATTAAATGATCCACAAATTTATATTACATTATAAATTGTCAGTGATGTGCCTGCTGAATTGGCTTCCTTGTGTAAAACTTTACAGACAAGCGGATTGACACCCATCGATGCAATGGACATGACAGATGCAAAAATACAAAAAATCAAATGCCTTTACCTTGGAGGAGTTCCTAACTGTGGTGAGAAAGTTAAATCCACGATTCTGGAATTCACAGCAAAATATATTTCAAGAGATTCAAAACCTATTTTAACTTTTATTGAAAGAGTGTGTTTTCATTTGGAAGGCAGATTTCAGAAAATAAAATTCAAGATTTGATGGCATTTGATATGACAAAGTTGAAATCTGATTGGGACTTTGAGTTTGGAAATGACGAAATCTCTTGTTTGTGTAAGAAATATTCGGTTTTTCTTATTGCACCAGAACGAGTTCTAAGAGAACAGTTCAATAATTTAAAATTTTATGCTCAAAGAAAATTGAAATCAAAATCTGTGAACATTTGTCTAGAACTAGAGAAACTTCCTTATAAAAGTCGAGAATATTCTGATTTGTCAAAGTTGTTGGACATTACTGAAACATTTATGACATCAAGTGCAGACTGTGAAAGGGGATATAGTTTAATGAATTTCATTAAAATCAAGCAAAGAAATTGAATGGGTGATGTACATGTGGGCATGATTGTAAGAAATAAGAGCTACATTCAAAGTAATTATGTGGTTGATTTAGATTGTGTGTACAAAGCATGGGTACAAGCAAGAGACAGAAGAGAGAAGAATTAGAATGTTTGTACACAATTGACACAAACAAAAAGTGGAATGTACAATGAGACCATTTATTTGCTTTAAGTAATTGAATTTATTAAATTTATTAAAAAGAGAGCTTGAAGACTATAAATCAGTAATATATCGATGTTTATTGATACTCACGAATTTTCGGCACTGCCTTTTTCAAGTGAATTTGATCATTATTGCATTTACCAATTATTGTTGGGGAAAATAAATTTATTTCATATTCTATAATAAATTTATTGGTTTAATTATATTTTAATTACCCAAATCATATTTCTTATTTTTTAAATTTTATTTTATAAAAAATCGTTTTTTAATTTTTATATATTTTAATTTTAAATTTAAATCCAAATTCAAACCTAAATTTAAATTCAAATTCAAATAAACGTCTCAGGGATTTATTTTCTATAATTGTTTGTAATTGTTTTATTGTAGTTTATTATTAACAGTTTATTGTATCCCCACAATTAGTTTTGTAAAGAAATAAGAGTAAAAAATGAATAAATTGTTTTCTTGTCTTATGTTCATTCTTGTGCACACATGGCACACAATTAATTTTAGTTTGTCATTTTTTGCACAGCACCAAATATTGCGCATAGAGAGTTGCAAAAATTAGAGGGAACATTGATGTTAATGAATCTCCTTATATAATGATTATTTGCATTTAAGTATCTAAATAATGATATAATAATTATTTGCATCTACTTAGAGTGTGTGGCATGATTAACACAAGTGTGAAAACACGTGGAAATGAGCTCTGTTATATACCCAATGGGAAGATACTGACCGATCATAGTTAGCTTTCGCATAACGACTAACGATAGGGCTATGTAAAATTTGTATTTTAACTTTATTGTAGTTGTTGCAATATAATGCTAATAATGATTTAAGCATTTCTTTCTATTTTATGGGGTGTTCATTTAATTATGACAATACTCTGTACAATATATAAACAACTGTTAACTTTTAAAGTGATGATTTCTTGGTAGAAGCATTATTTAAATTTTAAACAATTAAATGATAATTTAAGCCTTTTGATGCGAATAATATATTTAATACAAATGAAAAAATTTCGACTATAAGATAGCCCTTGTCACTTGTTGTTTAATCAAGTATTAGTGAACCAATCTTGATTTGTGTAAAAAATTTATGAATTATAAAATTAATTAAAATTTTCTCAATAATTTTAATTTTAAATTAAAATTTCAGAAATTAAACATCGGTTAGTAAAAACTCAGAAAATTGATCAGAATTTCCTGATCATCTATTTATTTGTTTAATTAATAAAATTAGGTCAACAATATTATTTATTAATATCTAATTAAATCCGCTCAAATTATCAATGACAAAAGCTAAGAAAAGTTAAATAATAAATAAATAATCAAAATAATTCAATGCGAACGATAAAAAGGGGGGAAAATCTCAGACAGTTTTGAATTAATTTTCTTTTTGACAAAACAAAATCTGAAAAATATCAAAGTTGCAGAAAAACACATCAGAAGATGAAAATCTGATTGTTTCTATTTTCATTAACGTAAGGCATTGAAATTGGATTTTTTGTCCAACATTTTCCCCATACATTTGAGGAAATTTAGCTTAATTTATTTTCTGTGCATTTAAACAAAAAAGATAAATTTGTAGCAATTGATTTTGAAGAAATATTTCCTGGATTTCTAATGAAAGTATTCGGTGTTTTTGAATCCACTAAAAAGTTGTCTACTAGAAAGATTTTGATTAAGAATAAAGTTTTAACGTCTCCATTTCATTGTGTATTTTTAATATGTACAAGAAATCATCGATTAAAAATTGGAAAACGAGTCAAATGCAAATGAGATGAATGGAAAGATCATGGTGAGAACGGATTTATCAGAATATATTTAGAAATGGTCGAAATGCAAGAAAGCGTACAAAAACAGAAAATCGTTAATTAATTAATTTATTAATGAAAACTCGAGTTAAGTAAACAGAAAGAAAAGTAAACAAAGTGATTCTGGAAAACCATTATCATGAAAACATAAGTAATGGGAAAACGGGGAAAAGATTATCGCAATGGAGACGCATGATGGGACAATTAATTATTTCTTTTGAAGGAGAAAAGATGAAAAAAGCCACGAGGCAAAGCTTGTCAAAGTGAAATGATTTAGTTGAAACGCCATTAATCAATGCGATTATTTCAACTATATAAAGGAGCTCAAACTCAGAAACAATCGACCTTTTGCTTCAGGTAGGGACGAAGATATCAAGTAGGCTTATAGGAAAAATTAAAGCCAGATAGAATTAGCGTAAAGGAAAATAAAAGAATCAATTTAAGTCACAAGAGTAAAGAAAAGAGGTGATTATTGTTGCAGAACGTGTGGAACCAACGCGGTTACAACGAGACTTGTTGAATAGTCAGAATAACCATTTTGTGCGATTTTCTGAGTTTTGTAAGTTGTAGATTATACGAATTTGATTACAAATATACGTTGAGTGTTGTTTATCTTATTGTTTATACAGAACACGCAGAGCCAGAAACACCAACTTTAATATTAATCTAATTAAAAATGATAACATTGAAAAAAGTACATACTTTACAATAATATTTAATTATCATTGTCATTTTCAGCAACATCACAATCCGTAAATTATACTTTCCTTACAATTAAAATATTTCATCAGTCTTGTTTCAATAAACATCATCAATTTGAACTATAAAAACAAATTTTATGGGACTAATTTTAATATTAGCAAACAGGTGTGATTGGGTCTACGAAAAAAGGCCAAAAACCAAAAGCCCGACATGGACAAAAGGCCGACATGGACGAAAGGCCGATATGAATAGAAGGCTGACTCAGACAAATGACCGAATAGAGAAAAGGCCGACAGAAACAAAAGGCCAACGAGGACAAATAGCCGACAGACTAAAAGTCCGACAAAGTAATTTTATAATTTTATTGGATAAATAAACAATTAAAATAACATCATTTATTTAAAGAAAAAGATGCAGAAAAATATTTCTACAATAAAAATCTAAAAACTTAAATTATACGCTATTCCCCGTAAAAATATTATGTAGAATATTCGAGGATGATTTTTTCCAATCAATATTTGCCATACTCTGTGTCAACCCTCTACTTTGTTTTGAGTTTTTGGTATGCCGTTTATTTCGTTGTCATATACAGACCAAATTTTTAATAATTTATAATAATAAATAAGTATTATTGAAACAATTTAAAATTATGTTTATTCTTTACAATAAAAACTTTTAAATTATAATATATGAATTAAATTATCTTTTATTTTGTTTTTGTTCATGTCGGCATTATGTCAACGTCGGCCATTTGTCCACGTCGGCCTTTCGTCTCTGTCGGCTTTTTGTCCGGATCCCGGTGTGGTTCATGTTCAAGCTTGGAAAAGAAAATTGTTTCTTTCCAATTTGAGAAATTCAGTTTTCATAAACGATATGTAAACAATACTTTTTTATATTTCAAATTCACAGGAATGTAGAGCGGCTTAGGTATTATTCACCGCGTAGCACTTGATAAAAATAGTCTTTAGTATGAAAAAAATAATCAATAAATTATATTATAAGATACATACATCATTAACAGTTACATCTGCCAATTTATAGGATTCCAGAAAGGGTAGGAAAATGAATGTCTAGTTTTATGAATGTCTGTTTTGGCCGATTGTGCATTTTCACGTTTTTATTAGGAATTGCCTTTTTTGTTCGCGTCTGTGTGGGCATGGATTTTGAATTTATTGGAATTCTCGAATTCTCTTTTGAATTTGGATATTCGAATTTTTCTTTGTGTTTTAATTAAATTGCGTCTTGGAAATATCGATTTTGATTGGAGATTTCGAGTTGATTTTGTTGTGGAAATAAAATTGAATTTTCTGGAATCGTTGGTTTCTGATTTTAACGTTTTAAATAAAATTACAATCATTGGGACTGGTAATTTGAAATGGCACAATTCGAAATAGGTTTCTATTCATTTTGTCTAGTGGCAGACAACATTCTGACTGATGAAAATCCAATCATCAGAAACAAATGTCTACCAGGTAAGATCATGCCATTGAAAAATGATAAATACAAAAATACTAAATACAGTAATGAGCTCATCACAGTAATGGTCTTCACTAATATGGCTGGTTTGGAAAAAAGAAACTATTAATTATTGGACGATTAAAGAACCCACGTTACTTTAAAAATATTAGAAGCATTCCACACAATTACGATAATAATATAAAAGCCGGGCTAAACTCCACTTTATTTGAAAAATGGCTCATAAAACGAAAAATTACAATCCAATAGATTAGAACTTTCCCCACCAAATCTTACATCAATTTTACAATATATGGATACGGGTATCATAAGGACCATTAAGGTTTACTCTCGGCATGCAATAGTTAAGAATATGCTTGAGTTAATCGTTCAAAACAATACATTTAAAACAATAAGCTTATTTGATGAGATCAACCTTTTCTCAAAGGTTTGGGATACAAAACTAACTCCAACACTAATTCAAAATTGTTTCTGAAAAAAGGCTGAATTCGTCGTTTTTTATTTTGAGGAAATGGATAACCTACCACCACAATATTTTGTTGAAGAACGTAAAAATGAAGTATTAAGAGCAATGAGAGCAAAAACTATAATTGACACCTTCGAATATTATGTCGACACAGATGAAAACTTAATGGTGGAAAATTTAATGAGTGATGGAAAAGGTTTAAGGAAACACTATTGGCAAAGTAGAATCTATGGACGAAGATGATGATGACAGCCAAGTTGAAATTAAAAATAATGTTCCAGTAACAGTAGGTCTGTATTTAGAACAAACACAAGATGTTCCGGTTGAATTTTTTTACCTAGTTAAAAGAAATGCAGGAGGTTATTAATAAAGGATTTATGTAAAAATGATTTTTTTGAATGCTTTCTCTAGAAGTCACACGATATTAAACTATCGTATTATAGAAAGTTTCCAAAGTCAATAAGAGACAAGCATTACAATAGTTTCAGAATGTAAGAGATTTTTGCTATTGGGCTTTGTCCTATAAGGTTGAATGCAAAGAAAGAAATGTGTTCCGCTAAATAATCAAGCCTTTTTAAAGGGTTTTTAGAAGCCTGGAGTTTGAAAGATTATTTATAAACTGGTTAACTTTTTGGAGGAACACGTTTTTATCTTTACGTTAAACATTAGAGGACAAAGAACAAAATCCAAAATCTCTTGCATTGTGAATTTAAGTGTTAGATGAAAGTTATCAATCACTTGGATTATTTTTTGAATATTTTTTTAAAATCAAGATAATACATTTTGTTTAATTCAATATTGCCTTGTGACATCGAATTAACGAAAAAATAATTGCCATAAAAAAATTTTTCTAATTGTCGAAATATATCGTAAAACGATTAAAATAGGAATGTCTGATTTTAAAATTTTATTAAAAAAATTCGATAATTATTGGGAACGTGTGATTTGTGAGGCGTTGTTGATAAAGTCATTGAATCCGAAAATTAATGTGCAGAAAGCAGTGAATACTGGTATTTTAAATGTTTATAAATCATTTTTTTCTTGTATATTGTATGTATTGATTGTTGTTAAATTAAATAACTAATAAAATTTTTTAAACTATTAAATTAAATTCTGATTGCTAAAATTTTAAAAATAATATATTAATTTAATTATAATTTTTAAAAATAATTAAATGTTTTTATTATATAAAAATTTTTTTATATAATTAATAAATTTGTTTAAAATCCTTAGTTATTATGTCCCACCTGATGATGACAGGAAAACTGTCGAAATATATCGTAAAAGAATGTTTGATTGGCGTTACCTTATAATTATAATTATTATTATTATTATTATTATTATTATTATTATTATTATTATTATTATTATTATTATTATTATTATTATTATTATTATTATTATTATTATTATTATTTAATGAAAATGGTTTAATAGATATTACTTCATAAATAAAATAATTAAATATGTTTCGCATTCAAATCAAGTGGAAACAATTAGACATTTCTGACTGCTGTTGCAAACGATCTCGACATGAAAATGTATAAAAATTATTTCCGCTTGTTATTTGCGATGTCGACTTGTTAATTAAAAAACTAAAAATATTTGTTTGATTGAAACCAATTCAGAAGATTCTAACAAATTTCAATCGATATTTTACTATTCAAACAAATAAATTAGGAAAAGTGAATATATAAAGTGAAGTTTGAAATAATTTCTCAAATTCGAACACGGCCGATAAAACGAGATTTGAATTCTTTTGCTCAATCATTTTCTCCATGATTTTTTGTTTTAATTAAATGAAATTAATTAATGAAGCCATGTGAAGAAATGTTCATTACGCAACCATAGCTTGTTGACTTCTGGCAAACAATGACTCAGATGTAACTGAAACAATAAATTTAGAGATTAAATAGATCATTATCAATTGTGAAAAGGTTTCATAAAAAGTACTTATCAATTTTTAGTAAAATAGGAAACGCAAACTTACTAACTTCAATACCCTCCAACGCACTCAACTGAATTGGATTAATTTAATCGGACTAACTTCAGTAGACAACTTAGAAAAACTCAAAAGCGCAGGATCAGCTCTCTCAACTAGAACTGAGAAAATTAGAAGAAAGGTAAACTTTACAACTCGGAAATAACTTAACTTCCACGAAAACCTCAGCTTAGAAACTTGGAAAAAAAATAGTTTTAGTTGAGAACATGCTGCTAACTCAATATTTGGAACATCAAAGTAAATATATATAATAGGAAAGTAGGGCGCAGAGGCGAGGCATGGCATAAGTTAGTGTTGTTATTGAAGAAAAGAAATAATAATAATAATAATAATAATAATAATAATAATAATAATAATAATAATAATAATAATAATAATAATAATAATAATAATAATAATAATAATAATAATAATAATAATAATAATAGTTAAATAATAATAATAATAATAATAATAATAATAATAATAATAATAATAATAATAATAATAATAATAATAATAATAATAATAATAATAATAATAATAATAATAATAATAATAATAATAATAATAATAATTAAATAATAATTAATTAAATGTTAAACAAATAAAACCTCGATAATTCTAATTATTCAATATTTAACAATGATTTATTTATAATAAACTGATAAATCGGATTTCAATAATTCGAAGTAATTTTTTTATTCCCACTTTTATAGTTCAAATATTTCACCCCAATGAAAAACAAGTCACTGGACATCAAGACAAAAATAAAATTCATTCAAGAGGTGGAGAAGGGTTTCACGAATAAGAAGACAATTGCTGAAAAATACGGAATCCCTCAGAGCATACTTTCGACCATACTTAAGAATATAGTATCAATCAAAGAAAAGGATTCGGATATTAGCATCAACATCAATAGAAAGAGACACAATTGGACAAAATATGGAGCACTCGAGAAAAAACTTGTTGAATGGATACAGGTAACATGGGATGCAAAGATTCCAATGTCGGGCAATGTTTTGAAGCCGAAAGCCCTAGATTTGGCAATATCTATGGAAATAAATGATTTTAATGGTTTAGGAATTTTTAAAACCATAACCAAATTGCTTATAAAGCGATTAATGGAGAATTGAAAGATTTAGATGATAGTCTATGTGATAATTGAAGGAAGGAAGTCTTCTATAAAATCAAGGAAGAATTTGAAGAAAAAAACATATTCAATGCAGAAGAAACGGGCCTATTCTACAAGGCTTTTCCCAGTAAGACATTTGCAGTTAAGAAGAAAGCGTGCGTGGGCGGTAAACAAAGTAAAGAAAGGGTAACAGTTTTACTAGGCGCAAATTTTGATGGGAGTGAAAAATTAGTGCTATTGGTTAATAGGGAAATTTTCTAATTCCCGATGTTTTAAAGGTATAAGAACCTTACCAGTGAACTGTAGTAACAATTTGAAATCACGGATGACATCAAAACTTTTGGAAGAGTTGCTGCATGTAAACGATAGGAAATTTAGAAAAAAGGAAAGGAAAGTTTGTTTACTTATTGATTATGTTTCTTCTCTCGCCAAGCTGTTAATGAGAGAATTGGATTTCTACCCCCTCCCCACCAAAATACAACATCCAAAATTCAACCACTGAATCAGGGAATCATTGAAAATTTTAAACAATTCTTTCGGCAGAGAATAGTCAGAAGACTCCTCATTAACCTATATGTTTGGATAAGGAATGACATTAATCTTTTAGAATGTATGATTGAGATTAAAAACGTCACACCAACAACTATCAGGAATTGCTTCATAAAAGGACTCTATGGGACAAAACAGGTTGAACTATCCACGAAAAATACAAATTATATTGAACCATTTATAGAAAATGTATGGCCAGAATTTCAATTTCGGGCGGATTCAAACATGCCATTTGATGAGTATATTGGTGTGGATGATGATATTAATATTCATGAAAATCAAGATGATCTAATCATTGAAGAAAGTCCTAATCAGAATTTGGAAAATGATGATAATTTTACTTTAGAAGAGAGCGTGACTGATACGGAGGCAAAAGAGATTTCACGCAAATTACATTTATTTTTATTAACGAGAGGTGATGTTGGTGAAGAATTGATGAAGCCAATGAATTCAGTTGAAGAATTAGAAAACTACGAAAATTCAATAAAGATTTCTGAATATTTTGTTGTTGATTAAATGATTCCTAGGATTTAGCTTTTCAACTGGTTCACATTTTAATATAAATGTGCCATTTTTTATTAATGAGTCAAATTTTTAAAATTGTGTCCATGCTGCTGCTTAATTATGTACTTTGTATGTTTACTTTCGTGTCATTAGCATATCAAGGGAAATTATTTTATTTTATAAGCATTTTTAAATATTCATTCTATAATTCAAAAGCTCAATAATTCCAATTTCTCAATAATTCGAAATAAATTTCAACGTTCCAAAAAATTCGAATTATGGGAGTTTTAATGTATCAGCCTTTTGCTGCAAAGCATATATTGTTAAAATATTAATGATTAGAATAGTAAATAATAATAACTTTTAAAGTAAAATCATAAACATCTGAATTTAAAATTTACAAAGCAAAACAAAAATATTATTAATATTCTCATAACGGTCAATTATATGCTAAAGCAAGTAGACCACTACCTGTATTGTATTTATATATTATCATTATTATAATTATTATTATTATTATCATTACTATTATTATTATTATTATTATTATTATTATTATTATTATTATTATTATTATTATTATTATTATTATTATTATTATTATTATTATTATTATTACATTATTATTATTATATTATTATTATTATTATTATTATATTATTATTATTATTATTATTATTATTATTATTATTATTATTATTATTATTATTATTATTATTATTATTATTATTATTATTATTATTATTATTATTATTATTATTATTATTATTATTAATATTATTATTATTATTATTATTATTATTATTACATTATTATTATTATTATCATTACTATTATTATTATTATTATTATTATTATTATTATTATTATTATTATTATTATTATTATTATTACCTATTATTATTATTATTATTATTATTATTATCATTACTATTATTATTATTATTATTATTATTATTATTATTATTATTATTATTATTATTATTATTATTATTATTATTATTATTATTATTATTATTATTATTATTATTATTATTATTATTATTATTATTATTATTATTATTATTATTATTATTATTAGTATTAGTATTAGTATTAGTATAATTATTTCGATTAACATTAATTAACTAAATTTGTTGTAATTATGTATTCAAATAACAAATTAATTAGTTAATTTATAGAATAAACATCTTCAGGCGTTTATTTAAACAAACAATTATAATATTTCATGATAATTTGTTAATAAGGATTTGAAACTGGCTTACTGATTTGTTAGCAAATAAAAATATTTCCTTCGAATTTTCGGATATGGAGAACTTTCCATTTTTATCCCTAACCAATAGGATGTTGGGACGGGCTCAATAAAATCGAAATTAATCCATAGAAAAAGCACAATTTTGAAAAATTGTTCATAACAAAAATTTCCAATGAGAACTTTTATTGTCAGTTTTATTTGTGTGTTTTTGACTTTTCAAGATGTCAGATCAGAGCTGGATGGGGTTTGATGTAGATTTAATTAATTATTAATTTGTTTTTGTTTCTATTAAGTTCATGTCGGGAAAGGATCCAGTTGCAGATCATCTGAGATATTATTTATATAACCAATTTAAACGGGCATACAACAGAAGGCAAAATATTATCCCCTGTCAATTTAATGCTATAACTTGCTTTGGGAAATAATATCTATTATTTCATCTAAATATAAGGTGTTTTATAGTCTTAGATACTTTAACTGTTGTCTTTATAATTATTATTATTATTATTATTATTATTATTATTATTATTATTATTATTATTATTATTATTATTATTATTATTATTATTATTATTATTATTATTATTATTATTATTATTATATTTTATTATTATTATTAATATTATTAATTATTATTATTATTATCATTATTAATATTATTAATTATATTATTATTATCATTATTAATATTATTATTATTATTATTATTATTATTATTATTATTATTATTATTATTATTATTATTTTTTTCATCATTAGCGATCATTATTAATTTGTTAAATAATACAATTTCTTAATTTAGAATAATAAAATTTCAGTAGTAATAATGGATGGGCATGAATATTATAAAAATTAACTGAAATATTATTGTTTCCTATTATTATTAAGTACATAATTAAAAAGATATAAATATTATGTAAAATTAATTAATTAATTCATTATAAAGTGTTAGTCATTTCGAAGTCCTATTACAATGTCGGTCAAAGATAAAAGACCTAGACCAGTGGTTCCTAAACAATCTTTGTTCCCGGCGCCCTTAGTCGAAACATTGGTTAACCTAACGAAGTTAGAAGGCGCAGTTAATACGGTTAGGTTAGTTTAAAAATAAAATGATAAATGAGACACGTATTTTAAATTCTAAAACAATTTATCAAGAGATATATAATTAAACAATTAATGGGACGGATGAGGAGGTTGTTCAGTGCACAACTTCTCAAATCTCGGAATCAAAATGGATAAAGCTTACCCTAATTTCCTGTCCCGCGGTAATATTCACACAACATTTTCTCCATTTCAGCGACCGCCAAAACTCCAGCCGCACCTAAATAGTATGTTGCAAATTGAATTAAGGTTGGTTGAGCTTTACCACTGAATATTCATCTTTTACTAATATTCAAAAGTCAGTAAGTTTTAAGCTGCCAAATAGCAAGACAAATCTACTTTCATTCGAGATTCCAAACTGGTGGAACAAGAAAAAACAATCCTTGATATCGTCTTCTGTTCCATAATAGTAACATTTCCTGAACTCTTAAATCTTCTCGGATAATTTTAAGATATGCACGTTGCTGTGAGAGATAAAATTTTCACAGGCATCTCACAGATATAGTATAGGCCCATTTGACGCGAGGGATACTTTCCAGGGGATCTCGCCGTTAAATTGTCTTGCTTTTGAACTTCTATCTAAATTTGGATCATTTTGTATGAACTGATTTCCGATTTCCGTTATAGTGGACCAATCTAATTTTTAAAAAATCTGTTGAAAGTTCTTTTTGCTCTTATATTACTTCATGTAATTGATCTTTTGCTACTTCTTTATGATCTTCATTGGAAAGACCTTTACTAGTTGTAATTTGCAATAGTTATTCAATGTGTAACGCGTTTATATTACCTATCCCCGTTTCATTTCCTGACTTGACAATTTCGACGGCACCAACAATGGTTTATCTTATGTCAAAATTCTTGCTTAGCTCCAGCGAAACATTCTTCCATACTCCTTTCAAACATTTTTTTGTTGGGGTTCAACAAGAGAGGCACAAATTTGAGGTGAAAACTGACAAAAACACCAAATTCAAAATAAAAATTTAAAGTACAAAATATTAATTAAAAATCAAAAATTTTAAAAAATGAATATTTTCTGGGGGAAACTGGTATGGGCGGATGCTAAATAATGAGACGAGTTCAGCTATAATAAAATAAAATCAATGGGGGGTCCCTAAAAGGAATAAATTACAAAAAACAAAAATTAATTAAAAATTAATTAACTAATGGAAAACCCGAGCTAATGGGAAACCCGAGCTAATGGAGAACCCGAGCTAATGGGAAACCCGATACAATGGAAAACCCGAGCGAATTGAGAAATCCAATTTCGGGAAGGCAATTAATTTAGCCGGAGAAATCCAATTGCGGGAAGGCAATTAATTTAGCCTGATAAAAAGTAATAAGCGCCGTCAAAGAAAATGAACAAATTCCCTTCAATTAAATTAGATCTCCAAGAGGAAGCCCGGGGGGAAATAAAACCAAAAATAATTGGCAAAAATGAAGTCAATTACCAAGCGAGTATAAAAGCAACTGGCAAGAAAACAAAAGGCCAGTTGGTCGAAGAAAAGAAAATAGAAGTTTGACGAGAGCGAAAAAGGAAATATTAAAGTTAGTAGAAATTAAACCATTTAAAAAAATCGAACGTACCAGAAAGGGATATCTCCCGTTGGAAGATCTACCCCTGCGTGAGATTTGTTGGCAAATTGAAAAGTGCAGACAAAACCTGATTGTATCAAGTGTGAGTAAACTAATACAAGTGTAAAAGTGTAACTGCATCAGTGTCAATAAAGATTTTGTGTTGGGTTATTTATTTATTTATTTATTTGGAAAAGAACACAAAGGAGTCAGACCATAGTACCGACTTGCATTAAAAACCCAACATTTTGATTAAAAACCCAACATTTTGATCACATCACTCCATGAAATATTAATGTTGTCTACAGCATCATTGCTATTGTAGTTTTTCCAAAAATCTCTTATCAAATGTTTATCTTATCTATTAGTTTTATCAATCAGTTGTGGGAATGTCCGCCACAGATAATAAGCTTTGAGATTTGATATTACGCCTTGATCCATTGGTTGGATTAACTAAGTTCTATTCGGCAGCAATAGAATTATTTCTACTGGTATGCAAGTTGTCAAGTCGGATATTGATATTAATTGTTACTGAGACTACACGTGAGTATTAAAACAACAAATCAGGGAAATCCTATACCACTGCGTTATACTGAAACACTTCTAAGCGGAGCACCGTTAAGTGGGGGGGGGGGGTTGCTGTATGCTAGTTTAATCATGAATTTTGCTTCTACAAAGTATTTGGCATGCTCGTGTTTTCTAACTGTAACACGTATAGAAAAATGTACACAATTTCAAAAATTTTCAATACACAGATTTAATAGCGCATAAGACAAACGAAAAATAAGAGGGAACATTATCTAGCAGCAAACCGAAATTTTAATTTTTAAAAGATTATTTAAATAGTAAGATGTATCGCCTCCAAGACAGTTCCTTATCAAACCTTTGAGAAAAATATTAAACTAAAAAATATTGTTTATTATTTCTATGTAGGTCAACTCAAACATTTTTAATTTTTACGATTTTCAAGGTTTTGAAACGAAAACTTTCAGAGTATTTATATAGGTCAACTCAAAAATGACGTAGGTCACACAGACACACATTCTTCGTTAATAGCAATGACGGGCTCAATAATATTACTGTAAATCAACATTTGCTGATGAAGTTTAATTATTTTTGGTTTTGCTATATCCTCACAAACTTTAACATTTTGAAAAATTGTGTATTTTGATAATCCCAATCTTTAGATATATATACTTGTAACAATTTAAAAAAAAACGACCAAAAAAAATCAATTTTTTTTCTTTAAGAAAATATATATTTGGACCAATTTCAATAAATAACAATATAAATAACAATAAAATAATATTTATTGGCTGAAAAATAATAAACTAAAACTATTCAAAAACTATCACGTCACTGCACATTTTGTCCGGTTTTGCGCGAACGTATATATACGTCAGTGCGCATTAAGGGGTTAAAAGTAAATGTATAGGACTGATCGATAGGAAAGGTTACCTTTAATTTGATTCAGTTTTTCAGATCGCCTTCTTTCAAATATCTAGATTTTGGTATCTTAAGTGTATCTTGTTCACACTAGATACTTGTTTTTGAAAATCCAAATCTTTTTCCTACATTCAAATCTTCGAACGACACATGAAATGATAAATAACGACATACAAAATATAGTAAATGGTAATCTGCGTATAATATGACGTCGTTATCATAGGAATTACTTATATCACATTGATCGTTTTCATTATCGATTACAATATTTATATATTTTGAAGTTGGCTCCAACTTTTTGTAGGCAATTTTGGCTTTACTAAAAAATGGAAATGGATTATACACAAATGTGAAATTCACCATAGCAACTTCCCAATTACCATTCAAATAGGTTGGGTTTTGAAGATCGACCATGAATTTGTTGGCTTGATTGTTTGAATGAATTAATAGACAATTATTGCATGGTAAAATAGTATAGAAATTTATTTTACGCGATAAATTTATTATACCCATGCCACTTGACATAGTATTGTTTATCTTTTCTTATCATTTTAGTTTTTAATATTTTTTGAATTATAAATATTTTTGGTGATGGAATAAATTGTAATTCTTGCTCATAAAATTTACCACTTACTTCATTATTATCAGTCTTTGATGACATATATAACCGGATACTGTTCCGCATTGACTTTTTAAATTAAAAAGACTTCATCATTCCAATTTCTATCGAATTTTTTTATGAATGGAGATGCACTAATTGTACTAATTCTAACATGATCACCGACTTCATATTTCTGTTTTTTAATTTTTTCAACTTTTTTTAGAAAACCATGATTTAACCGAACCTTAAAAGTTGACATATTTACCAGTCTCAATCCATCCAGACCTTGATGTGATGAATAATTTTAATTATTTATAAATTTAGGTAAATCATGTATCCATGTCTTATTACCTTGGTGTATAAAATATTTTTTCAATCTATCTCTCAATGTCCGATTAAATCTCTCGACATGGGCGGTTTTGAATTGAATATGGGTTTATTTTGAGATGATTTAGGATTTGCTTAACTTTACTATTGTCACTGCGTAGATACTCTGTAAGTCAATAAACTCAACATTTACAACCGAAATATTTAAATAATCTTTCAAGGTTGGTGTAATATCATTTATAATCTTTTTTTCTTCAAATTACTGTCACTACCACATTCTATCACATTAGGGTTTATATAGAGCAGTGGTCAGCAACATATTAATCAAGGGTTATCTAGAGGTATTTGTGGTGGTCTTCCATTAGTGATTCTGCACCAAATGGAGTTTTTCAGGGTTTAATAAAATTAAATAAACCTTAAATAAAATTAATTTAAAGGTTGTTTTAATATTAGTTGTTTATTTGTATATTATGTTTCAAAATTTAAAAAAAAACCTTTGTCAACTTATCTCAATTTTTAATCATTTGAAACTTACTATCTTCTTAATTGAACTCGGATATTAAATTTTTGAATCTTTCAAAAATCGAGTTTTTGAAGAACCATTAGTTCCTATCGAAGAAAACTGATTTATCTAATCTTCGTGCTGTATGTTTTATAAGTTCCGGTGCAAATTATTTAGATCAAGATGCTTTATTTTCTGAAAATGTTAATATATATACGCCAGCCAGGAAATTATTTCATTCAGTTACGCCAAATTTAGATTCTTTGAATGATGCAGTATTAATATCATCAAAGGAACAGAAATAAATACATTATCTCATTTTAAATAATGTCACATTTGGAGTAGAAACAAAAATATACTTATTCTTGTTTATGATATTTTTGGTTTTAATGTCAGCCAAATCAGACGATTTGCAGATTATTTAGCTGAGCATTCCTTTAATGAAGTTATGCCCAATTTACCTTTTCCATTGTACAGCGCCATAACAATATTGTTTGACATTTTCTTTTTTGATAATTGTTTTTGAAAAAAGCTAGTATCTAAGAGTATTTAAACAAAAATGTAAAATATAAATATTTATAAATTCTATTGGTATTTCTTTTACAACCAATAATTTTTACGATATATAACTTTTACAATGTATGACCAGCATATAACCCCCTCTTTTTTTCTAGTGTTTGGTTCTTGTCAATAAACATGGGTTTTAGCTTGGAAAGTTGATTGGTTATGTTGATTATTTCGAACCCTTCGGAAAAAGATTTTTCTTTATGTTGTTATATTGATTGAAGGAGGTAATGATTTTTTAACTGTAGGTTTTGTAGCCTTGGGGGAAAGTATATTCTGTTTATGTTCATCTTTGAAAACACCGAGATAAGTTTTATTTTAAAATGGACGTTCACATGAAACGACAATGCCTACTCGTATCCCTTGGTAACTAGGTTAGGAGGATACTAGGATACTAGTTACACCTAGGACAATAGCTGTACGTTTACCTCACAATTTCGTGCATTCAATGGGTATCAACTATTGGAATTTATATTTTTATGAATGCGTGAACATTTATTCCACTTAGAAAAGTTTTATTCTTTTCCATGATAGTAAGTGATATCCTTATTTTATTACATATTTTTCTATAACCAACAAACATTTGAAGAGGGGCGCAAATTTCATTTAAAATATATTATTCAATAGTCTGAGATGCAAATAATGGAAATGAATTAAAATAGCCCACTGAATTATTGTTAACCTTCCCGTAATTTCAGTATATTTTATTGTAACTTTATTGGCTGGTTTAATATTAGTTTAATGATTATAATTGGTTCTTAATAATTTTCGGTTGGTGCATTGTATGACCAATGAAATATTTGCCATTGTGAATTTTTATAAATATTATTTTTAATTAACACATTTTATCTCTACGCCACAGGAAATTGTAAATTTTTAATAAATTTTATATTTTTCAAAGTTTTGCTATTAAATTTTCAATGCTACTATAGTAGGCTATTACATAAACCAAAAACATGATTACCAACAAGCCAGGGTTTATATTATAACAATGAGCTGAGGTAGGAGTTATCTCGTACCTGGCGGTGAATGTGTTAATTTATACACTTAACTACAGTAAATTTGTACTCATTTTATTGGTGTGGTTTTGATAATTAAAAGTAAATAAAATTTAATTTCGTTCTCTTCCGTTAAACTGTCTGTAAAGCTAATTTGCAACTTCAAACGTAACTTCCGAACTGTTGGTTAGCTTTACAGTTTCAGATGAATTATTGAAAATTTCCATCTTTATTTTCTCTAGAAAATATGCTTCACAGAAACCGAATCTGACCAAAAACCCATAAGTACTGATTCGCATGTGACTGCGTAGACTGGAACATGAGTAAATGTAAATCATCCACGAAATACAATTATAGAAGTAGCTTGATATCATCAATCCGTAGTAAATCGGCATATATGAACTGCTGAAGAAATAATAGAATGAATTTTTATCGTCATACATGTTGACTATGAAGCTGTAGCTCATAAAGGGCACATTGCAAACTATCCAGGACAAGTTGACGAATAATATCAAAAATACTATTTTATTAATTTGTGAAAATTTAAGAGTTAAGCGAGATTCTTTAGATCCAACTGAGAAGCTATCGCTTCTGGTAATTTTTTGAACGACCATTGAAGTGTGACATAAAAAATACACCAAATAACAATTGGATCCAGTAATTATTCCGACGACAAGAAATGATTGATAGACAAATCTCGCCTGTCCTTCAACTAGGAATAGAAAATCACTTTTCGGTGTACAAATACTAAGTCCATTCTTCAATCTGACGTCGTAAATGAATGGCCACAGCATCGAGTACGTCAACATTATAACTGACAAAGCTATACAAATTTTTAAATTGGTTTTAGAATTATCAATTTCGTTTGATTGAGTGACTATAAGGATAATCTTTACCAAGTACAATACCGCTAATGTTCCGGTGGTCCATGAGTATGACAGCTCGTGGATAAACATAAAGGACTTGCAAATGATTGAGTCAAATATCCGTACATCAATGCCGATAACCTGTTTCGGATAAATACAAAGGTATGATATGAGAAATACCCCTTGTTGAACCACTATTACCATATTCCCAATACAAACGCATGTTAGCCAGAAACAAAAGGGCGGCAATTTGATATTTTTATAAAGTAAAAAATACAATACGAATGAATTTCCGAAAAATCCTATTACCGAGATTAAAGGAACAAACCAAATGAAAAAATATAATTTCAGGTTTATCCATCTGGAATATTCCACAGTATTATTCATATCTCAATATAATTATTAAATTGATTAAATTTCTTAATTAGTTAATTAAACTTACTAAAATCTGATTAATTTACATCCGGTGTCAGTTATCAAGGTCATTGGGACAATAATTAGAGGCCATTCATGTCAACCTGGAGCATAAGGAAATTCAACCTATGTGAAGAAAGCGTATTTCATAAAAATATACTCATAAAACTTACCATAAAATCTGGCATTGATACAAGACTGTTATTAAGGCCTTATAATATAGAAGAGAAAGTACAATTAATGTCATTATCCAAATGCATGCACAGTATTCCTAAACAAAAAACAATCTGTATCCTTTACGTATCCCGAAATTAGCAGTATGGGAGCTAGAGGAGACACTCAGTATTCCTCGTGTATCAGTTTCACAAACATTTAAAAGAATTGGAAAGGTTTCAACTTGCGGAATATAAGTGCTTCATAAATTGTCTGAAGCAAACATCACTCAGCACATTTCGATATGCAAATAATTAATGAATCGTCTATAAGTCGCGTTGTCACTAGAAATGAAAAGTGGAATTTTTACTGCAACACAACACCCAAAAGGCAATTCCTATTCCAAGAACGGGACTGCACTCCTAGAAGATAATGTTATCCATTTGGTGTGATATGAAAGTCGTGATCCATTATGAACTATTGCATCGACACTCACCTCCGCAACGAATTCAAGTGCCCCACACATGGTTTTGTATTTTTAATTATAAAATAATAATCGTACGAATGTATTCGAATATATGTCAAATAAATGTATAATATAAAATCATAATATATAAAATCATAGTATATTTACATGAATTTTTGTTAAATTTTTAATAACTAAAATAATACTTGACCCATAGGTTGATATTTTCAAAATATAAATTCAATTGTGATCCCATTATCGCCATCACTGAACCATCGAATTATGGGCAGACAATTACGACAGACATATATTGTGCTCAGCTAGGATACTTGGTGTGGTACATGCTGTAGTACATTCTTCTTTTATGTGTTACGCTAAAAATATATTTGGGATTTACTTCATTCTTCAGTTACTTTTAGTTTAGTAATAAATGCATTTTATAGATTAAGAAGTTTGAGATAATGGGTCTGCTGGGTTACGATTTGTATTATTTCGAAAATTTGAAATTACTTCTTAATGTAATGTGTCAAAGTTGGGAAGTAAAAGATTCAATAAAATTTCTATGTAGAATTCACAAAAAAATCGAGATTCTTAAGATTAAAATATTCAGAGAAATCAACATTGCACTATTATTAAAAATCATTTTCGATATTTTTAGAACTACCAAGTAGCAAATGGAAATCTGGAAGTCGATTTTGTATTTTTCTGACCAGCAACAGAAGCAGACTTCAATGATTAGACCAGAATTTACGATCATCATTCCAAAAGCAGTTCTAAAATGATTCTTGTCCAGGTTCGTCAGAGTAGGTAATCCCACATTATCAACAAAGTACTTGAATTCATATGACCCAGGGTTACTGAGCGCCACCAGTAATTTGTCACTGACATTAATACTTAATTCCATTTATATAACATTATTTGAAAGTATTGTGCAGAAAATGAGTCAATTATCGAAATAGTGGTATTAACCCTTTGTACACGAAACTTTTTATAGTGATTTGCTCGAGAGCAGCTCATGTCATTCCCCCACCAGTCTAGAGAACTCATCGCGGGTGTTGAGTGACACGTGTCATAATTTGATCTTTCGAGAACAATTTTTGACCCACATTTTTCCAAGAGGTTGACCACAAAAGTGGTTAATCATACATTGTACTCTTTTTATAAAATTATGATCGAGATCCTCATTTGACGATTTTTAAATGTGTCTAATATGAAGAATAAATTTTATGATTTTGATTTTATGAATTTAGGTATTTAGAAGTCAAAATGGACTCTTTATGATCTAGATAAATCTTTGGAGATCAGTAAGAATTCAGAAGCAGCATTACAATAGTCAAACACTTTTCGTGAGTCGATCATCTGTTTATGAGTTCTTGTGAATAAAAGAGCGGGGAATTGTTGGGGTTAGCGCAATTACCAAAAATTCATATATAAAAGAAAAGCATAACAAAAATGGGTAAAATCAATAAAAGTGCAAAATTAATTAAAATTTAATAAAAATCAAAAATCAATATTGAACGGGGGTATCAGGTATGGTTGAACGCCAAATTGATAATCGAATTCAGAAATTATAATAAAAATTTAATAAGGTGTTCACAGGTAGAGTTAATGCGAAAATACAAATTAATTAAAATTAATTAATCGGTAATGGAAAACCCGAGCGCCATAGGAAACCCGATTCGAAGTGAGACCCGAGAAGTGAGATAAAAGAGGAATATTTTGAGCTAATTAACTAATCAAGGGTAAACAAACTAAACACCCAAAAATATTGATTTAGGATAATTTTGCGCAATTTTATAGATAATTGGCCTCTTATGAAAGTATAAAAGAGAGCTCAGAAGTGAACAAGCCGCCATTTGGTCGAAGAGAAAAAAGAAAAGCAAAGAAGCACAATCCGGCCATCAATAATTTGAAAGAGAAACATATTAATTTAAACAGTCTCGAACCAGAAAAGGTGATTACCCCTTGGGTTTTTCTACCTTATCCAGTGAATAGTATCTAGAGAGAAAAGTGCAAATAGTGACAAATTGTAATTGTGATAAAGGTTTAATAAAAAGTTTCTGTGTTGGGTTTGAGTTATTTGGCTGAATAAGAACACGAGGAGTCAGAGAGAGAACCGACTTTCAATTAAAATCCCAACTGAATGTAGGAGTAAAAATATGATGATTGCATGTGATGATGATGAAAAAGAATATACACATTGTTGGGACTGATAATTCAAAAATCATTATTATACCTTACTACAGTACCAATACAGTACCAACATTCTCAAGCAATGTATGTTTAGTAGTTAAATCATTGTAGCACAAGTTGCGAGAATAGATAATTAGTTGGTTAATTAGTTACCTCTCAAAACTCAGTAAAATTGAAAAACAGTTATGAAAATTCTTCAAATCACAATCTTTTAATAGCTCTAAAATAAATGAGAGTGAATCAAATGGCGATGAATATCTTTTCGAAACAAAATAATGTTGGTCATTGTAATTTAAACATATTTTGTATTTATAAAATATAATGGTTTTATGTACAATTTTTAAAATTATAATAAAAGAGAATATTGTCACCAAAATGATAAAATTAATTAATTTGGGTAAATTAAAAATTCAATAAATAATATAAATTCTTAAAAATATTTAAAATTTAGAATTTGTTTTAATAATTAATAGAATATTTAGAAATTTTAAATGTTTGTTCGACCCATAAATTTTGTTGATTATTTCGAGATTTTAGACACAAAATCTTCATATTCAGCTAATCTTTTTTTGTATGACGTTGATGATGATAATGTAATTTTAATTTTTTCTTATTTTTAAATAACACAAATTATCAGGATATTGAATTAATTATTGGAAATTGGGATTCTGGCGATTTACAAAATTATGGCGAAGCCGATGTTGAACACAGTAAGGGCGAATTAAGTATTGTTAAGTATGGAGTTGTTTGGAAAAAGTCAACAGTAGACGGTATTGTTTCTTGTATTTCCGCAGGGAAAATAACTGAAAAACATTTCGTGAGATTTTTTTTTCACAATTCATCCGATTTATATGTTTAACAGGCTGATATCATAGTGTTTTGTACAAATTGCGTTTGCAATTTCTTTAAAATTGTACTTTATTTTTATATAGTCTATTTAATAAATAATTTTAAACGCTTAATGACATTAGAATGATGAAATGGGAGATTCTTATCAACTGTTAAAGACCCATGAGCAAATTGTTGCGCCAAATGCAAAAAATATCGTCATTGAAGATATCGGTATAATATATTTGTAATATTGAAAAATTTAGGAATAATTATCACAGATAATGACGGGGTGAATGAAGTCATAGTTGGATTCACAGATCGAGCCGTTCGTGTGTATAAATGGCAGTATGATGCTAAAAATATCGATGAATCGGGATTTTTGGTGGAAATCATAAAATGGGAACTCTGTAACCAAGTAAGTGGAAAGAAGTTGAAAATCAGGCTTATTGGGAATTTCTTTGACAGGTCGGCGGATTAACAATTCATTGCTCACCTAATCACGGAATCCAAGTTGGGAAACTCGATAATACGATGCTGGTTGATATTTTCCCCATAGGTTCTCGCGTCGCTAACCGGCGGTTGCTATGCGGTTTTGTTTTGGGAATCTGTCGTTGAGGAGAACGGCGAGGTGAGGAGGTAATTAATTGCGAGTATCGACTAATACGTGCCCAACTTCCCGTTTCGATTAATAATAGGGTTCCGTTTATCGATTACAAGCAAATGAAGGACGAGTACAAGGACAATCTGAATGCCGACATTCGTAGCGAGATTATCGGCAATATCAGGCGCTGCAATCTCCAGGCAAACAAAACCTGCGACTCAGTCGATAATCGGGACGGGAAATGCCAACCGCCGTATTTGGCTGTGTGCACGATCGATGGCCAACTGATGCTGCTGGATGAGAACGAGAAGATTTGGCAGGTTCACCTCGGCCGGGGAGAGCTGTTCGGATTGTCTAAGGTCGATGTGACTGTAAGCAGCGATTTTATTTCATTGCTATCGATTGATGAATATTTGCCGGGTTGCGGGAGCAGAATAACGATGCGGAGGAAGTTGTTATCTGTTCCTGGGAAGGAGTCACGTATATCATCAATCATCACAGGGAGATCGCCAGATTCTCACCCAAGCATCAATGCCAAGCATTTCTATCCGGCAGTTTCTCCATTGCTCCCGGTATCGATCAGCCCGTGATGATTTACTCCACCTTTGATAACTCCATTATCATCTATTATAATCTCAATTTGAATCGCATTCCAACCAGATCGCTCCTGCAGGAATTATCGGAACCATTAAGAAACAAATTAAAAACGCTCAAAATTGACGGTTAACATTTATTATTATTAATTATTATTATTTATTATTATTATTTATTATTATTATTTTTATTTATTATTAATATTAATTATTTTTATTATTAATTATTATTATTTATTATTATTATTATTTATTATTATTATTTATTTTTATTATTAATTATTATTATCATTATTATTAATATTATTTTAATTATTATTATTATTATTATTTATTTTTATTACATTTATTCAATTTACATTTTCTGTTAATAATAAAGTTATGAAAATTAAAATTTTGTATTTATTATGAATTCCAATTTATCTTGTTAAATTGCCATTTAAATACATCTGTGAAGCTATTGGAAAATGTTTTCAATTACAAATAATTTTTTCAAGTGACACATTTTCTCGTTGATCAATATTTTTTTTATCGGTTATCGGACATAGCAGAATTTCTCAGATTTGTCTTTGTCTCAATATGTTAGAGAACTAGGAAACTTTTCTATCATTTTATTTCGGATTCTTTCCAATTGAACCAAGATGCACGTTTGTCTTGAAGGATGTCTCAATTAATTATGTCGCATTCCCAATGTTCACAAAAAAATTCCTTTAAAAACACAAAAAGTGTATCGAAAAAATCACTTCTTTGTTTTTTGTATAGAAATTTGTCTCCTTGTCAAAGAACACATCTTTTTCCTGTAGGATGCCTGGACAAAATATGGTTTCCGTATTACGAATAACCAAAAATATCTTTTCCATTTTTAAAGCAATAGATACTCGATAACTTGTGGGCCAACCGCGCGGAAACTCATTTCACTGGATTGAAACACAGGTGTCATTTTCAAGGTTGGAATATGGCGATAACTGATAGTGATCAATGGAGTTAACATCGACATCAGATTCGATGCTTCTGTCATATATCTCCAATAACTCCCCTTGCAATCTGTCATAATTTTCTAAATTTCTCAAATATTTTTAATAAATTATAATTTACATTTTCTGCCTTTGATTCTCATAAGGAGCTGCAATGTGATAAAATTACTAGAAAACCCCTTAAATTACATATTTTATAATTTAAAAGAATCCCGTAATAGATGATTGCTGCCCATAATTATTGTCTGTCTGTATGTATTATTTATTGTCCGCCTTTATGTATTATTTATTGTCTTTTGTGTGTAGTAAATGTTTGTTTTTATATTTGTTTTTACTTTTCTCGCCCAAATTATTCCTCCGCCTTCCATTTGTAAATGCCCGTAATTTGTGAGCGTGCCCTTAATATTTGTCCTTATTTCAAGTAAGTGTTTATTTTTACCGTTTATAAATTAATTATGTCTCATATTTACCTTAATTTGTGGTTAAACGTACCGTAATTTATTCGCTGTATATAAATGGTAACTGCGCGATAACTCATTGGTTGGACTAATATTTGTCCGTCTAATATTTGTAGTTATCAATATGTATTACATTATCGTTTTATTTTTAATTATTTGTATCAATATGAAATCGGTTTCAGTCAACAATAATGCAGAAATGCAAAAATTCCTTCGCAATATTCTTTACAAATTTCCAATTGCCAAAGGAATTGCTGATACAAATGATTTTTTCGATGCGGAGTCCGAAAAGAACTCAATTAATAAAAGGCCGAAAAAACGAAACTGATGCGATATTATTATAATAAGGAAATCGATTTTTTTGTTTAATTATTTATTCTGGTACAAATTGATTTTGTCTTTTACATCATAAAATCGTCCAATCAAATTTATTAGCCAATCATTTCATAAATTAATATTTAATATTTTCAAAAATTCATACGAAATCGATCTATGAAAAATTTGATTTTTTTATAAAATACTTTTAATGCTATGTAATTGATTATAATTTTTAATCAATAACGTACAAGAAAATAAACTTTTTTCAAAATGGTGGATTATTGGTTATACTCGAAATATCTGAGTCGTAAAATTTTTGTTTAACACTACTAATTATCGTTTCAATCTTTTGATAGATGAAAAAAGATTTATTTTCTCAAAAATTGAGAGCTCTTATAGTATGAGTCGGAGCAAAGAAATAGATAGAAATTATTAGATATTGTGGGTTTTCTTAATGCAGTGGTTCTCAATTAATATAAAAGCGCGGAACACCATTCACATGATTTGTTTTACGCTGAAGACTGGTTAAAAAATACTTGCCCACAATGAGTGACCAATCACAAATTACTATAAATCTGTCATAAACGAAACAATGCCTTATAAGCAAAGAAAATACCACGCGCAACAATGGCAAGCAATAAAAACACTTATATTTGTATGTTTATATATCTGTGTAACGGCTTTCTTATTGAATCATCTTATAAAAAATTAATTGAGGTTTTTTGATGATATGTTTCTTATCCCTGCAGACCGCGCGCTAAAAAAATTACATGGATGCGCGCGTTGGGTCTCACAGACCCAATATTGTTTTCTCATGATTTATAGACTTATTGATTGGCAAAATAAAGCAATATTAAATTTTAAAAGATTTATTAATTTATAAACAAGCTTTTACATTCAAAATATTCAACAATTTATGAAAAAACTGGAAAGAATGCAAATTTAAAGATAAAATGTCATTTTTTTTGCGGAACACGGTTCGAGAGCCACTATCTTAAGGTGACGTGACTTGGCTCTTAATGGGAAAATCATCGTTGAAAATATAAATGGTATTTGTTATGTAGATTCATAAGTCCACGTGTAAGGACAAATCTCTGACCCACGAGTGCTTTTGTTCGGTTTAAACCCATTAACATTATCTGTTATAAATTTGTCACGTATCAAATTTTGTAACACAGGCGAGTTGACAGCATAAAATATTTCTTATTTTCAAATAGCTTTACTAGTTATCATCAATGTTATCTTGAAATAAAGTTTGTTTTATTTTTTGATTAGAATTTAAAATTCCTCCAGTTTGTATAAACGCATCAGAAAATGTGAAGACGTCGCACAAATTTTATTTGAAAAATTAAAACACCAATTATTTGAGAAATCCAACAACTCGATGAAAGATTTATGCTGAGAAAATAATAAAATCAATTTGTTATTAAAATGAGGAATATGATTCCAGGAATGTAGTAGCGAGGAGAAGACAAGGTTTTTCTGCTTTCCTGTATACATGACAAGTTTAAAAAATTATTAATTTAAAATATTATACATAAATAGAAGTTAAAAATAAAGGTTGATGTTCAATTTTAGTGGGTGTAATTTTTATTTAAATTAAATTAATTAAGAATTATTGATTTTCTAATAATAATAAAAAGCAAAAAATAATGAAATAATTTAGTAGGATGATATGAAACCAGTTCACATAATTTTTTAAAAAATGTTACTCGAATTGATTTCATGGAATTAATTATCAAAGACGAATTATTAATATATAAATTTTTAAGGATCTCCAACATCTTTCAATTGTATTTGTATGAATTTCAAAAAATGTTGACTATGATTTACGGTTTTATGGATATACCCCTTTTGTTCAAGATTGTTATATTCCCTTCATCCATCTGTCATAAGTGATTCCGTTTCAAGGTTTGAAGTGATAAATCCATGCAAAACCTCAGAAATTATTATTAAAAAATCAATAATTATTAATTTAAAATACACCCCCAAAAATTGAACATCAACCTGTAACTTATTTAGTAGATCATTGTTTCAAACAATTTCATGGAAAATAAAATTTCATTGTTATTGTAACATTTTTTTATTATCTATTAAAAATAATTTATCAATTAAAAATTGATTTCCAAAGAAAATTAATATAAAAATGAAGCAAATATTTTTAACGCGAAAAGAATAATGCTTAAACAATCACCGACAAATATAATCCACTATTAAACAATTCACTGTCTTATTTAATTATGTTGTTGGTTTGGTGAGAAGCAGATTACAGAAATGCCTAGGTGAAAGAACAACATGATCCGTTGACAGACGACCAAATGATTGTTGAAAATAAACTCCATGTATATCCATGTGAATAGGCCATGTTGGAACTGTTTACTGTTATGGTGTAAATAAGTAAAGGTGGGCCTGCTATATCAGACTGCTCGACTTATCTATATCTAAAATAAAATTGTCTTACTTTGTTCAGAGATTATGATTTAGAAATGTTGGGGTAATATGTAAAATCACAAAATGAAAGTAGAATGAAAATCGATAAAAACATCCAAATAACAGAAGTACAAAAAAATTAAATAAAGGTAAAAAGTAATATCAGCTAGGGAAGTGGATATGGTTGAATACAAAATCATGAAAAATAGGAAAACAAGAAGCGCATTAAGACCCGATTAATTGTGAAGTGAAGCAAATTGATTTGGCGGCGGTCTAGGATGAAAATAACAAATCAGATTAAGATGTTGAATAACCAACGCGTAAGAAGAATGTAAGTAATCCTTACTAGGATTCAAATAACGGTGAGATAAATGTCGGAAATCCTCTGAAAGATTTATGTGATATTGACAATGACTTTTAAAGTCTAACCAACATTGTCAATATCACATAAATTCTTCAAGGGATTGCCGACATTGAAACATTTGACAACTGTAAAGGGAAAAGCTAAAAAGAGACGTGTTGCCAGTTGGTCCAAAAGTTAGTGATATACTACAAATCAAGAGATTCCAAGAGAAACTAACTTAAGTAAATCTAGAGCAAAATTATAATTTATCGTAGCAGAAAAGTGATTACCCTTTGAGCAACCTACATTAGGATAACGAGTGTTTAAGAAGAAGTGTTGCATTTCGAGCGACTATTTGTAATTGTGATATATTTCGAATAAAGTTTTCTATGTTGGGTTTTTGTTATTTGATTGTAAAAGGACACGGTAGTCAGAAACTATCGGACTTGTTAAATATTAAACCAACAAAAATTTGGAATTCCATAATTAGATGCTTCACACGGCTAGATTGCATACCAAAATGCTTGCCATCGGTAAAATAACTACACTAATTTAGATTTAAAGGCAGAATAACGAAAGAACAAGTTTAGAATTTATTGGGTTATTGTGTTGGTTATAAAATTTAAATTTAATGAATTGTTTCTCTGACTCTAAGCGTGTCTTTGGCTGATCCATAAATAACACTTAACAACAGAAATCTTTATTGACAATCACAAATAACATTCATTTTACACTGACAATCAATTCAACACTCTGCTTGGTGACTATACAATGCTTATTACAACACTCAGTGAGGAACAGCACTAGTGTATAACACCAGATTGAAAGATCACTAATTACTGATTGGTTTATCAACTGGGACTTTGAGCTGGTTGTTTTCTTTGACCTTCACAACATTATTCAAATACTCAAGTAACTTATTTTCGTTTAATTTTTCAACTAATTCTTTCCTTCAAATCTTCTCCCACAATTATTTTCTTTACAATTATTCTTCACAAATCTTTTTCCAATAGTGTTTCGTCCAACTCTGTTTTACTTGTCGTCTAAATTTTTGTCTCTATTTCCGTCTCCCAAATTTGTCTCTCTCTTGTCTGAAATTTCTCCACCAGTTTATCTTTATATACCTTGTTTTATTTGTGGTACTGGAAATAATCAAATTTTTTCCACTTTTCTCTCTCCTGCATTTCCCGATTGTTCCCAGTTTATCTCTGACAGATGTCGAAATATTTTTTTCCTTTTTTGCTAAGCCACCTTCTCCCAGCAATTCTGTTATCTTTGACAAGCTGTCAAGATACGGCTTTTCCCATATTTTGCTTTTCTGGAATTTGAAATTCTTTTCTACTTAGTACTAATAAATTAGTACTGACCTTGGTTTTTGTTTTTTTGTTTAATTCCTTTTGTTTCATTCCTCTTTCTTATTTCTTTTTCCATTGATCGTCCTGTTTGTCATGACGATTTTCTCCCAAATAATTTTATTTATTTATTTATAAATTTGTTATTTAGGTATCCTCAACAACTTTAATTTTATCAATCAAAATTATGCACATCAATTAATGTACATTTCGATCTTCTTGAAGTTTTGGTTCTAACTTTCAATCTTAGCTCCTACAATTTTGAGCAGGGATACGCTTTTACTTTTATTTATTCTTTTTCCTTATAGTCGTAATTTAAGACTATCTCAATCCAAATTTATCCAGGGATCTGCCCTTAATTTTTGCATTATGGTCTGACCCAAATAGCTTTGATCGGCTCTTGTTTTGCTTGAATTTCATTATTGATGTAATTTATATTTCTTGCTTATGTTGGCCTTTACAGAAAGAATAAAAGAAAGATGAGAAGTTTGCTATAATAGCTTTTTGCAAACGCCCATGACTTGTGAACTTTCGACTAGTGTACCCATGTAACTAGTGTACGAAAATTCGTGAGTATCAAAAAACATCGATATATTACTGATTTATAGTCTTCAAGCTCTCTTTTTAATAAATTAAATTTTTCTAAGTAAAAATATGAGTAAATTGTGAACTGAGACTATCCCTTATATAGTTTAATGTGAATGCATTTGATCAATCAGGATTGGTCTAGTGTGTTTTTGATTGTTTTTAATGATCATTTTTAAATATCAAATTCCAATTTTTTTGATTGCTCAGTTAATTTTTTTGTTTAAATTTATTATTTTTACATAAATTTTTCCCCCTTTTATTCCTGGTTGATCGAATGATCGCCTCTTCACATCATCCTTATCCCACTGATAAGATGGTTTTTCTGATGCGGTGTCTTTCGGCTTTTTATTTTGTATTTTCTAGCATTTTTAAATGTGTTTCATGTGCAATTGTTTGCTTTTCTTATCTTCTTATTCGTATTTTATTAATTTTGGTTTATTTCTACTTTTGTTTTATTTAATGTTAACCATTTGCGGTCCTTAATAAAGTTATCCACCAGGTTCCAATTGTTTTAATGAATTTTTGTATAAATGATTTTCTTGAACTAAATTGGTTGTTTTTAATAAAAGGTAATTTTTGGAGTTCAAATTTTGTTTTATGACAATCATACAATATAAATAATCATTCAAAAATACTCAACATAGGACCTGCATGGAGAAAGTCGATGTCTAGTCAGACTCGACATAGGACCGCAAAGGGTTAAAATGATTTTAAGTATGCTTATTGAAGTTTCATTGTTATAAGGGGTCATCTCAGCTGACTCTTTACTTTTGATTACTTAATTACGGCTGATTAAAACAAAAAGAAGAATTTTGAAGCTATTTTTAGGGTTTAGTTATTTGTCAAAAGTTATGTCAATAGGATTTTTGGGGTTAGTAATAATTATTGGTAAAATCAATAAAAGTGCAAAATTAATTAAAACTTACAAAAATTCAAAAATCAATATTGAACGGGATATCGGGTATGGTTTAACGCCAAATTGATAGATGAGTTCAGAAATTATAATGAAAATTTAATAAGGAGTTCACAGGTTAATTAAATGCGAAAAAACAAATTAATTAATCTGTAATGAAAAGCCCAAACTCTTGGGAAACCCGATCGATCAGATAAGAGAGGGAATATTCCGAGCGCCAATCTAGGATAAACAAATTAAAATAATTTGGAAACTCTAAATTATTTACCTAGAATTCGCGGGAGATATTTAATTTCAATTCTGTAGATAATTTCCGTCTAAAAACCGTATAAAAAGAGAGTTCAGAAACAGACAAGCCGTCATTTGGTGGAAGAAACAAAGAGAAGCTTAGAGAATCAGGCAATCAGTGATCATACAAAGAAATATAGTAATTCGAAAAAAATTTAATCCTCATACCAGAATATGTGATCGCCTTTTGGCCTATCTACTTTATGGAGTGATAATTGAGCGAAAGGTGCAAATATAGTGACACATTGTAATTTAATTGAAATTTAATAAAGTTATTCTGTGTTGGGTTTCGATTTATTTGTTTGAATAAGAACACGAGAAGTCAGAGGGAAAACCGGCTTTTAAAAATAAAAACCCAACAGTATGTTAGACGATCGCTTCACATAGTAAACTGGAAAATAAGCTCTTGGTGTCCTATAACATATAAAAATAGTGTAGTTTAGATAGTCATTTTAGTTTAGTTTTCTGAGTCGATTACTATTACAATAAAATAAAAGTTGCTTGCACCACATAGCTTAATGGACACTAGTGTGATGAATTAAGAACTTTAGAATCACGACCGAGGTAAAAAGCTCGACTTGATTTCCGATTTCATATATAAATCAACTTTATTGATTGACGTTCCCGGTTGCTCGTTTTATCTTTCGCGATCATATCACGGACACACGCCAGTTTTCCAGTTATAGAATACGGGGCGTTAGGATATTCATCATAGCCAGTGTCATTGTCCACACTGGACACAAGAAGTTACCGCTTAACGATGCAGTAGAATTGCCTCACTCCTCATAGGTGAAGATATATTTTATCTGCGACCCACCACATGCAACAAAGTCCTCTTGAGAGTTGACCTTTAGAATAATTTTTAGAAAAGAATGTTTTTACTTTGAAAATTTCCACGATTTCCTTTGAAAGCTTCATATGTTACATGTACCCCCTGGGTTCCATATGGATTTATTTGACAACCACCAGGGGTAGGGAACCTTTTTATTTCCGTAGGCCACATTGAAATTTGTCGCCTCCGAAACAATATTTATAATTAGTCTC